>PVIC010001122.1:0-21667 GCA_004025085.1 Thryonomys swinderianus
GCAAGCCTCGAACTCAGCAATCCTCCTGTCTCTGCCTCCCGAGTACTGGGATTACAGGCGTGAGCCACCACACCCAGCTGTTTTTTTTGTTTTTGAGACAGGGTTTTGCTTTGTAGTTCAGGCTGGCCCTGAGCTCACTATGTAGCTCAGGCAAGCCTCAAACTCAGCAATCCTCCTGTCTCTGCCTCCTGAGTGCTGGGATTACAGGTGTGAACCACCATGCCCAGCCCAGGACTTGTTTTTATTGGTCCTGATGGGGCCATGTGCTGACCTTTATCCAATTACTGTGTCCCTCATGTTGGTTGGGATTGCAAGAGGGTCAAGGTCTGTTACTGAAAGATGGGATGTGGATGTGGGGAGGCAAAATCAGCAGGTGTCTACTACATGGAGATAGGACCCGAACAGAGGTCACAGCAGGTTGGCCCCATGGGTGCAGCTTGGCACTGCAGTGTAGGTGCAGGGCTAGGGTGTGGCTGTCCAGAAGGGCTCTCGCTTTCCTGCATGGAGCACATAGTGGAGAAGAGAGCTGGTCGCAGATGGTCACCACAAAACATAGGGTGCATATTTTCTAGTGACTGAGCCTGCAAGGGGGTTGGTGCGTTGTGGTGCCTGGGCTGGTGTCTACTCATGGCCCATTGCTGCTCGCTCCCTGCTGCTTCCTCTTCTCTGCAGATGTCCACCTCTGCCTCCTGCTGGCAGCTTCGGGGTGGACATCCCTTTCCCCCTTGGAGGAGTCCAGCCTGGGCCGGGAAAAGTCCTGGAGTCAGGACCTGGGCAGGGCTGGTCTGAAGCGCTGTCTTCCTCCCACAGGTCTCTCCCTGGAACGCCTGCCCAACTCCATTGCCTCCCGCTGCCGTCTGACCGAGCGGGAGGAAGAAGTGGTTGCCTGTTTCGAGAGGGCCTCCTGGGTGGCTCAGGTGTTCCTACAGGAGCTGGAGAAGGTGAGCTGGGAGAGTGGCACCACAGCAGAACCGCTGTGTTGGACATCTGTACTCTCAGCCTGTGCTTGAGCCCCAAGGTTGGCTCGTACAAATTAGAAAAAGGAACCTGCCGTCCTCCCAAGACACTCAGCTTTCTGGGTTGGGACAAATGCACTGCATCACACCGCTTTGGTTGGAGTGAAGCTGTTTATTACCAGGAACTAGTTTTAGTAGATAAATGGGCTCGGGTCACCTGTGAGAGGCCAGGAACTCCTTGGTGAGCTCAGCTTGTCGGTCCAGATGTGCAGGCTCTGTTTGTAGGTGTTCATGCGTTCACTCCTTGCTGCAATCTGGGTGGGGGTATGTCTCTGTAGTAGCTGTGACTTAGAGAGGGCCAATCATTTGTACACTACACTGTTCTCTGAAGGGCTGGCTTTTGGCTCCTTGTAGCACTTAGACATCCTTCCTTGCTAGAGGATGTCCCCCAGAGCACTGCCAGAACCCCAGGGGAGGTAAGGACGTGGAGGACATTCTCCAGCCTTTCAGGGTGGACTGAGAGCAGCCAGCAGGACTGTTGCCTCCGCCCACCTGGGGGCCTGTTGTAACCATCTGCAGGCATCTTTCACCGTGGGCAGCTAGCTGTAGGGTCCACCAGTCCTCCCTCTGCCAAGGGCCTCAAGCTTCCTGAGGGAAAGACAGACAGCTGCGTTCAACAGAGACTGCTAACACATCCTGAGTACTGGGCTCACACTGGGCACTGCTCTGAGGACTGACCCTGCAAGCTGTAATTTAGGCCTCACTCTGCTGCGGTTCCCACTCTGCAGGTGAGAGTGGAGCTTAGAGAGGCTCTGAATAACTTGGTTGAGTTCGTTAGTATGTGACATGGCAGGAACAGCAGGGGGCGTGGCTCTGACACCGAGCTGGCATAGTGCTTAGCAGACGTTCATCCCTAGCTGTACAGGGTAGGATCTGGAGGAAGCAGTAGTGTCATGAGCTGAGGGACTTCAGGTCTAGGAGACAGGTGGCAGCTGCCAGGCATGCAGCCCAGCACCCACTTTGGTGATGGCCTGTAGGCTGTCACTTCCTGGCTATGGGGATTCTCAACCTCAGCACTGGTGATGTTGGGTCCAGGTCGGTATTAGCTGTGGGGACTGTGTCGCTGATTGTAGGATGGCCTCTACCACAGGATGCCAGCAGCACACGCCCCCACTGTGACAGCCCAAGGTGTCTCTGGAGACTGCCAGACATCTTTCCCTTGGTGAGAGCCACTGCCCCAGTCCCTCTGCTTGGTTGGATTGGAAGAGGGAAGGAGATGTGATTGCAAATCCAGGATTTGAATGCTGTTTGAGGACAGAGTGGCTTGGACGCTTGACCTCTAAGTGACCTAGAGGACAGTGTTTTATGGACACTGTACATTTGAATTGCTTGTGGTTTGAAAGAAACTTTCAAGAAAGAAATGAAACTGGGAATTTGGACTTTTCAAGGAGTTCAGGTGATGTGATGGAATGGTGCCCAGGCCTTTGTGTGACTGTGACGGTGGGCACGTGGGTGGCCTGACAGCTGTATCTGAAGCTGAAGGGAGATGGGCTCTCAGAAAGGCCACGTAGCTCTCCTGAGACAGCAGTCTCAGAGATACTGAGAGGCTAAGAACCTCTCTCCAGTCTCCCTTGATTTCTGACAGATAAGCTGAATTGCTCATAGATCTTTTTCTTCCAGATCAGGCCAGAGAGGAGGCCTGTCAGTGGAGCCGGGTGGCCCTGTCAGCCCAGAGGTTTAAGTAACATTCAGTTAATGATTAACTGCTCTAGCTTTTCCTGGAGTCAAAGTCTCTGCTGCAGGACTTGACAGAGGGTGGGCCTTCCTGTGTGAGGGATCAATGAGTCCAGAGGTAGAAGAAGTCTGCAATCTATAGCTGGCTGGACTTGAGTTGGAGGTCCAGGCCCTCACCATTTTTAACTTTAGCATGTTCTCAGCCTTAGTTTCTTTCTCAGTAAAAGGCAGGCAGAAATCAGCCTTGGAGAGCAGTTGTGAGCTCTCAGTAAGGCCTACAGTGCTATTCTGGAAATTTCCTTTCTCCTTTCTTCGTGTGTGTGGGGGGTGGGGGGGACACAGTGGAACTTGGGGGACATAGTTCCTGCCCCAGGAGATGAGATTTGCATACCAGGTGGGCAGGGCCAGTGTGAAGTGACCTCCATGCTGTGTGGAAGCTGACAGGAAACCCACACAGTAGAGATGCTGAAGGCTGACTGCCTGGCTCTGCTTCCCATAGCCGGGGTGACTCTGCCTTAGTGTCCCCAATGGGAAATGGAAGTGACAGTTTCTACCCAGTAGGGTTGGTCTAAAGGTGGAATGAGCTAATGAATGTAAAGCTCAGTCATTGTCGAATAAATCACAATAGACAAGGGGCTTTCAGTATTTGGTTGAAGACAGAAAGCTTTAGAAATATTTATGTTATATTTTTACTTTTTGTGGCACCAGGAAATAAACCCAGGACCTTCATGCTGAGCTACATCCTACTTCTTTTTAATTTTTTTGTTTGGAGACAGATTTGCTAAAGTCACCAAGGAGCCTAGCTTGGGCTTAAACTTGTGATCCTCCTGACTGAGCCTCCCAAGGATAGACATAGTTCAAATTTAAGTGAGTTGGCCTGAGTTTTGTCTACACTGAGTGACAGTGGAGCCACCTGCTCTGGCCAGGCTGACTCTCCCTCCAAACTTTGAAACAACACCTCTCTCTGTTTCCTTCCTCAGACCACAAATAACAGCACCTCGAGGCACTTGAAGGGTTCCCACCAGGCCGACTATGAGCTCACCTACTTCCTGGAAGCCGCCCTCCAGAGTGCCTATGTGAAAAACCTGAAGAAGGGGTAGGTGGCTGGCCACGGCGGAGGGCCAGTGTGTCTCCGTAGGCTCTAAGAGGACACAGCCTATGTCATGTCTTGTCTGGCGCCTATGTAGAGGCCAAGATTTGGGAAGCTGCTGGAGCAATAAAGCCTGCTCACGCTGGGAGGACTGTGTCCCCACTACATGTCCCTCATTACCCATAGTAGCTGTCCGCAGTGGGGGAAGGTTCAGGTGGGAACAAATCAGGTAAGAAGATTGGTTCTCCCACATTCTGGCATTTAAGGGCTGGTGAGCTGTGAGGAGAGGATGGTGAAAGTAAAGGGTTGTTGTCATTTTGGGGTGCTGCTATGGATGAGGGAATAGGAGGACTGCCTTCCTTGTGCTGTTTTGGGGGACCCTGGGTGGACTGTCACCTACCCAAGCCCCAGAACGCGGCTAGGTCGAGTTGCTGGGTAAAGCAGGGCCTCCGCTGAGCATGGGACAGAGCAGCTGGGCTGGGCGTGAGGTGGGGGGAGGGTGACAGGAGGAGCTGAGAGCCTGTGGGAGCCGGATGAGTCCAACACAGCCTGGCTGCTGGTGGTGCCCTGACTCAGGCGGGCCGGGGGCTCCTGTCTCCCTGCAGCAGGGATGTAGCCCCCTCCCCTTCCTTTGCATGGTCAACAGTCCTCCACGATGTCACCAGCAAGAGGTGGTGACAACATGTGCCAAGTGCAGCCATCCCACGGGAGGGCAGCTTGTCACACACCCAGGCTCACCGCAGCCTCCCTGCACAGCAGTGGGGAACCAAGCAATGTTTCCTCCTCCTGTGAGAAGACCCGGGGTGATAGTCACTGATGCCTGAGCCCATGTGTCACATTTGATATGATTTATTTTGTTAAATCTCACCAGTCTGGTCTCTTCATTTACTTGATATTGAGTATTGGTTCTTGCCCATGATACCTGTTCAGGCAAAAGACACATACACACTGTTTTCTTCTGCAGTATGTTCTTAGCACAGAGAGACCACTTCTGAGACCAAAGAGGTTTGTTCTTCCTACCCACAAGCAGTTCTCCAGAACCCCAGCCAGGAGTTCCACAGTCCACTAACCTGTACTAGCGCAGGCCCCACCAGACTGCCCTCAGTGCCGCTCACCAGGCCCAGGTTCCCTCATCACCCACAGATTCTGTGTGGCCTGGCCTTGGAGGTGATGTGGCTGGATCAGATCCCAAGCCCGACAGCAGTTTGCTTACTGGTGACTGGGCTGTAAAACAAGGTGAGCATCAGCAGGTGGGCGGGCGTGGGGAGCAGAACTCGCTGCACTCTGGACTTGCTGTGCCGTGTGGGTTTGTTATGGAGGTGCCATGTGCAGGACTGATGAAACCAGGGCCCCTGGTGCTCACCTCAGTCTCAGTCCCTGCCCAGCCCTTTGCAGACTCTTTTCTCTAGGTGCTCACTATTAAGATTTTGGTGCATATCTTTCATGTTTTTCTATGTACAGATATGTAGGGGTTTTTTTGTTTGTTTCTTTGTTTGGAGACAGGGTCTCGCTTTGTGGTTCAGGCTGGCCCTGAGCTCACTGTGCAGCCCAGGCAAGTCTCAATCTCAGCAGTCCTCCTGCCTCTGCCTCCTGAGTGCTGGGATTACTAGCGTGAGCCACCACACCTGGCTGCAATTGTATTTTTTAAAACAAAAACTGGTGTTTGAAGCCTGCTGTCTGTAGCCTGCTGTTTCTTCCATGGCTTACTTGGCTGCCCCTCTCTCTTCCCCATGAAGTTGCATACTGTGGGACTGGAGGGGAAGGTGGCCCAGATCAGGGCGAGTTGGTCCAGCTCAGAGCAAGGTGGGCACAGGCACATGGGTAGCCTGGGACCTGTGGCTGCAGAAGTCAGGCTTGGGCTGCATTCTGGGCCCAAAGTTCATGAGGACCAGCAGGGGTAGCTGAGGTTTCTAGCATAACGGGAGTCTATGGGGGGGTTGGTGGCTGAATAATTATGCCATTGAAACAGTAGGTTGAATAGAACAGGACCCTGAATGAGGAGGGTAGTAGATCTCTAGGGGAAGGCAGAGGTTGTATGAGGTGCAGAACCCTTGTTTGGGGGCATCTGGGTGCTCTGTGCTCTTGAGAGGGATCTGGCTAGAACACAGGGCATAACAGTTCTATCCAGTGGGCATTGCTGTCCAGCTTGGCAGTCCTGCCCCATCACAGCTACATTCCTTTTTGAGTGTTTGAAACCTCTGACTTAAGTCCTCATCTGCCCGGAAGAGAAGGAAGTAGAGTCCCATGCCCAGTGTATGCGGATCCCATGGTGAGGCCCTGCAGGGCACAGAGGCGGCTGAGATGGCTGTTGTAAGCAGATGGCCTGGGTGAGCCCCTCCCTTCCTCTGTTGGCGCAGTTGAGGGGCAGGCAGGCTGAAGGCATCCTACCTGGCCTAGAAGCAGGTCACTCCCTCTCTCCCACCCTACAGAGCAGGAAGGTGGGAGGTGCAATTCTGAGCCACCCTAGGAGCGAGTCCTAGCTCAGCAACCAGAGCGAAGGGCCTGGGTAGGTCCTCTGAGCTTTCGAAGCCCTTTACCCCCCAGCAGGGAAGGGGGTGAAGACTGGGATCGGCCGGATTAGAATACCTGCCGGGTGCCTGGTACATCACACCTGCTCAGAACATTGTGCTTACTTTTCATACAGTCCATGGCTGGACAGGCCGCAGGGCCAAATATGAACCCTACCCCTTTTGTTTCTCTTTTGTGGGTTCCTAAGTGCAGGGCAGAGGGTGTCGGCGACCCACTGGGGGCCAGGGAGCCGAGGGGCTCAAACCGAAGTTGGCCCTGTGACTTCATAGGAGGAGCCCCGCTGCCTCCGCCCACTTCCACAGCTGCTTCTAAGTCCTGTTCGCTGCTGAACTTCAGCTTCGGGACTGTGGCTTAGAAAGCTCCAGAGAGCTTGTTCCTGCTTTTGCTGCTGAGGCAGCGCCATTGCCCTTCCCTGCCGTGCCCCTCCCTTGCCAGTTAGTGGCTTCGGGGAGGCATCTGGGATTCAAAGCGGTGCTGGGTGCTGGGTGCTAGGAGCTGGATGCTGACGCTGCTCTCTGCTTCTGGCTACAGAGGTATGGAAAGGAGCTGCGTTTGGCCTGTAAGGAAAGTTGTGACCCTCGCATCCGAGCTGAGGAGAGGTTCTTCCCAAGACCCTCACAGGCACCAAGGACAGGGTGGGATATAGGTTGGGAAGCCTGAGGTGGGGATGTGGGAGGGAACAGTTCTACTTCCTCAGTTCTTTCTTCATCCATCCTTTAATGAATATCCCGTTGAATCATCCATGCCCCTCACTGAGCACTAACTTTGTGCCAGGAACTTGTTAAGCACTTTGCTTGTGTGTGTTCACTTCCTCACGGCCCTCTGAGGTAGGTGCCATAGTCAGTCATCTCTGCTTTGGGAAACTGAAGCACAGACAACAAATATAACTCATCCTAGGTAGAGCCAGGACTCTGGATGCAGGGGCCGTCCGGATTTAAGAGCTGGTACTCCGCCACCAGGAGCCACTGCCCACCACAGAAAGCTTCTGAGGCCTGTTCCACCCTCAGTGTGCCCAGCCCAGCGCCATTTCCCTGGGCAGTCTCATGCTTGGCCAGGACTGTGCCCCCACTTCCAATGTGAGATACAGAAGTTGGCTGGGTGCCCTCACCAGCTGGAGGGAGCTGGGACAGTGCCTGGGAGTTGGAGGCTGTGCCTCTCCTCTGGGCTCCCTCCTCTGAGATGGCGCTTCTGTTTGTGGCCCAGGAGGGCTGGGAAGGAAGGATGGAACCCAGCCCTTGGAGGTGCTGCTGCTAACCCGCTACTGCCGAGGGCACCTCACCTCTGCCTCTTCCCCATGCAAAATTTTCTGGCATTTGCTGCAAGGGGAGTGAGCTTAAGTGAGTCAGGTGGGAGTTAGGGAGAGAGCCAGGGGCCCAGTGGGAAAGGGGTCGGTGGCAGGGGCTTGAAGAGACCGCATCACTGGCCCAAGCCTACACACAGTGCGGTTCCAGCTGCAGGTCTGAGAGTCTAGAAACCTAAGTCCTTGCTAGCATTTGGGTAGCCTGGCCAGCCTGCAAGGGGTGTGGAGGGTCAGGTTCCTGGTATGGTGACACGGGCCTTCATTTGATCCTGTGCGACCCTGAGTCACCACTAAGAAGGTGGCAGCCCCTCCCACTGGATTCTGTGCCCTTAGTGGCAGGGTGGGGGGTGTGCACTGCAGGTGCCAGTGCTGGCCAGAGGCATCACCAGCCATCACCTCCGAGAGCCCAAGGGATTTTTGGTTGCCTTTCTCTTCCTGTAACTGCCCCCTCCCTTTGCCCTACTTCTTCCTGAGGCATAAATTTTAGTCACTAAAGTCAAGAGACTGGCTCCACCCAAACCACAGCCCATAAAGAGGAGTGGAAATTAATCATCACTTGTCCCCAAGTAAACAGCCCAAACATTTAAAATCTGAGTGTGAGTAGCAGTCTCCAGGCCACGCGGCAGTTATGAAGCCCTCTGTGTGTTTCTGTGGCTCGATGTAACGCAGAGGTAGTCAGTCCCCAGGGAAGAACAGTGATGCTGACAGCCAGAGTTGAAACCCTCTGCCTGGCTGGGCTGTAAGTAATTTCTTAGAACCTCCTGCACACTAGTGGCTTATGTTTGTTGAGTACTGACTGCATGCCAGGCAGAAGGCTAGTGCCTTTCTCTGTGAGCAGGAGCTGATGCAGGCCTCACTCTCCTGAGGAAAGGAGATGGAGCCAGCAAGCTGGGCCCTGAACCTGCGTCTGTTCACACCGAAGCCCGGCCTGGCTATGCTCATTGGCAGGCCCAGCCCAGCATGCCACCTCCCCCAGTCAGTCCACATCAGGGAGCTTTGGTAATCACACATTATAGTCCTTACTGGGGACATCACCCATTTCAATATTTTTCTTACACATTTGTTGTTCTTATTGGTAAAAAATAAGTCTCCTTTGTCCAGGGTTTCTCAGTTTGGGTATTTTAGGCCTGATAATACTTACTTGTCTTAGCCATTGTAGGTTTTAGCAACATCTCTGGCCTTCACCTGCTAGGTGCTAGGAGCACCCACACATCAGGTGACAACCAGAAACGTCTCCAGACTTTGACAGATGCCCTGTATGGGAGGGAAAGCAGTCCCTAGCTAAGTACCACTGCCGTAGCTGAGAATGGTGTGCACTCTTGTAACCCCAGCACCTTGTAACCAGGTGGCTGAGACAGGATTCCAAGTTTGGGCAACTTAGGGAGACTGTCTCAAAATAAAGAAGGACTAGAATATTGATCAGTGCAAAGGTTATAGGTTCAATTCTGTGTACTGAAAAAAATTAAAAATAAAAAGAACTCTTAGCTCAAAGGCACTAGAAGGCAAAGAGGGAAGTGGGTAGGGAGCTGGAGCTGGACGAGCAGCCCAGCATCATCCCTCGTGGCCCTCCCATGGAGGATTTGACTCTGGTGTTTGGTTGATGCACATATGTACCCTCTTATTCTGAGCTCCAGGGAGCCCGGACTTCCTTCATGTAGGCTAAGTCTGAGGCCACTGCCTGGTTACTCATCCTGGGCATCTGAGGAACATTAACTTTTTCCAGGGGCCTTGCCTTATTGATCTAGCAGTTAATTCCCCAGATGTCTCGTTCCCTTTGCTGTGTGGCTGATGGGAGTGTTCCCAGCTGAGCTAGATCCAAAAGCACTGTTCTGAAATGACAGGGTGGTGAGGGCCCCCTGTAAAGGGTGGGGGCTGGGAAACCTGGGTCCCCTCGATTCTCCTCACTGCCACTAGAGGGCAGCTATGGACTCTGGTTGGAGCCTGGCCCTAGGCAGTTCTGCAGCCTCTGAGCGACCAGGAGGGGGCATCTTCCTGATACCGTCCGGGTGCTGGGAAAGAGACTCTTGGCTGTGGGGAAGCTCAGGAAGGGAGCTTGTCCCCCTGCATGGAGCAGCTCCAACGGTGGGAGGGGAAGAAATCTCTCCCAGAGGGCAACACTGTGGCTCTGACCCCAGGACAGACCAAGTGCCTGGGCATCTACCAGAAACATGAACACGAGTGTGAGCCAACTGCTCCTTCTGCATGATGGGCAAAGGGCCAGCTTCCTCTGGGTTGTTTTTTTTTTCTCTTTCTTCTACCTAGACTTGGTTTGTCGCACAGGGTTGAGGTGAGCTTGAACCATGTATGTTGAACAAGTGGCTGTGTGTTTTATGTCTTAATATTTTTTAATTATTAAAGCAAGACATACACACACTGAACTACAGACAAGGGCATGAATATGTTTTCTAAGGGAGTTTGCAGGGCCAGGCAGGCTGGACAGTCCCGTGGAGGCCATGTGTGTTGTGTGTATGTGTGTATGTACACATACATACCTACTTCACCTTCCCAGCTAAGGGATAAGTTGGAAAGCACAGGACACCTTGGAAAACAGTCTGCCATTTGTTCTGAGCCACAGAGGTGTGTTCTGAGCAGTAATTTTGTTCTCATTGGCCATTGGTATATGCAGGATGCAGAGAGGTCAGGAGACAGATTGTTCCGGAGCCATATAAGGATCAGAGTCACCCAGCCATGACTACAAGCCTCCCTGTGTCTGTGCCATGCTTTGGGACATGAGGAGACCTCCATGGTCCATTCCACTTCTCTATTAATGGGTACCTTGTATTTATTCTTTGCCCACCTTCTTGACCTTTCCCCAGTGCACCTGCCCACTTCACCTGCACGGGAGAGGCCACAGCAGGCCACCTCCATTCTCCACATACAGCCTTTTCTGGGAGGGAGAGAGAAGGAATGTTTCAGCTCTTTTTATTTGTTTGTTCAGTTGGTTTTGGTTTTTGTTTGAGATGGGATCTTGTCTTCTAGTCAGGCTGGCCTTGAACTCACTATGTAGCCCCAAACGACCTCAAATTCGAGACAATTTTGCAGCTTCTGCAGCTTCTGATTCCCAAGTGCTGGGACTACAGGTGTGTCCCACTACGCCCAGCGCAGTTCAGTTTTAGAAACAGATGTTTTGGGTCTGTGGAAGACATGAACCGCTTGATAACCATTTGAACTTCACCTGACCTTGTCTCTGGATCCAGCCCTAGCTGTTGGATCTGCCAGTTGGCCATGCTTTTCTGGGTCTTTGACCAGAAACCTCTCAAGCACAGTGCCAGCCCTGAAATGGGGACTTCTGGCCAAGGTCTTATGCACTAGTAATGTTTTGGTTCCATTCCATTCAGTGATTGATTCTATTCAGTTTCTTGTTCGTCGTTTCAAAGCAAACCAGATCACCTAAAATAAAACTCACAAAGCACTTAAAACTTTGCTAAACTCCAAGTATATCAGGAGTATGGGTATTTTAACAGGCTTCTTAGACACAGGGCTATAAGGGTGATATTCACTTTTTCAGTCTCTTAATTTACTTCACAAGTATTTATCAACTGCCTAGGACTAGGACCAATGGCCCAGCGCTTGGTGTGCAGGAGGCACTTTGTAAAGACTTAGTCGATTGAATCCAGGGGATTCTGAGTTCCGATGGCAGGAGATAAAAATGTTAGCTTGCCAGATGGAAAGATGGGCATCATCTTTCTCAGAGTTAGAAGCTGTACAACCTGAGCCCTTGTGGCCTGTATCATGGGCAGTTGATGGCCTAGAAAATGTAGCGCCTTCCTGGGCTTTGGTTTCTCCATTAGAAAAAAAGGTATTTATTGGGTGATGATTTAATTTTTTATGGTGCCAGGGGCTGGAACTCAGGGCCTCATGTGTGCTGGGCAAGTGCCCACTACTGAGACCCAGCCCCATGCTCAGCAATGACTTCTTGAGGGCTTTCTGCATGTTACATGTATGTTCATGCTGTGGTAACGGCCTCACCCACCTCATCAGACATGTGAAGATGGAAGAGGATGGAGGGCTTTGGAAAATGCTCTACTGCCTGCTCCTGGCAAGGGGACCTGAGGGGCTTCCCACGCCCTTGTGTGTCCCAGCAGGAGACCAACCATCACTACACTCTCATTCTCTCTCCCTCCCTCTCTCTCTGTCTCTGTCTCTCTTTCCAATCCAATCCAATCAATCCACCAATCCAATCTTACTTTAGTTGGAATAGATGGCTTCCTGGCTTCTCCCCATGAAGTCTGTTTCTGAGCTAGAGTTTGTTTGAGGCCCTGTTTGGATATTGTCAGAAGTGGGCAGCTTAGCTCAGAAAGGTCAGCAGGAGAGACAAGAACAAAGAGATCTTTCAAGCTGGCCTCTTGCCGGGCAGCCAGAAATGGCTCAGGAAAGCCCAGGCTCCATTTGGCACAGGCACTGTTAGGTCTGAGCTGGCACTGCTCAGTCTGGTGGCCATCTGGGGCACATAAGAAACCCACCTGGTTTCTCAGTTGTTAGGGGGTAAACTGAGGCGGGGGTACTGTCAACACTGCAGAAGGAGGTGGCTTCAGCGCAGATCCCAAATCTCCTCCATGCAGCCCTGCCTGCTGGAACCACTGAGTTGGATTTTTTTCCCTGAGGACATTCAATAAAAATTGGGATTTACTCACAACATGCCTGAGGGTGATGATTTGTTTCACTAAAGAATTCCTAAGAGCTTATTTAGATGAAAAAAAAATCCCTTACAGGTTTGGAAAGAGTGAGGTCTAATTCTGCGTCACGGGATCTTGTTAAAATGTGCGTTGGCGCCTTCTGTGTGCTGGGGTGGCTGTGGCTCTGGGAGTCGGCATTCTGTCTGGAATGCTGGACAGCCCGTTCACGCCCAGGAGTGGTGCTGATGTACAGACACAAGCTGAGTGCACCCTGCAGTGGCAGAGAGAGGACAGTCCTTGGGGCAGTGTGGAGGAGAGGCCACTGTCACTTCTCGCGCCTGCCTCCTGGCTACAGCCTGGGCCTGGCTAACAGGGAGGAGCCTGGCAGGTGGCCCACAGAGTGGAAAATCATGCAAAGCCCTGCAAGCTGCCACCCTCCTCTGGGCTGCAGGGCTTGTGTGGCCCCAGGGGCCAGCCTACCTCCTCCTGTGGCTGTTTCCTCAGCTGCCACAAGCGCTCCTGCAGCCCTAGTTCCCGGGAGTAGCTGTTCTCTGTTCTGGGAGCTCACACAGTGCATGCCTTCTTTCCGTCCTAGTGATGGCAGTGCTGGGCTGTTCCCTCAGCTGATGGGGCTTGTCTTGTGGCCTACACCTTTTCTGCAGCAGAGGTTCAGTGGGACTGGGCCCTCTGCTACAGACTCCGCCTCTTTAGGCTTATGGGGTCCCAGACCTGTCTCTGGCTTGGTCCTTGGTTCATCTGTCAGGGAATCATGTTCTTAAGTTCCCTGTGAGGCCATGGCTGGTAGGAGACAGTTGCACATAAAGTGAGGGAATAATTAGGAACATGATCTTCAGGTACAAACTTGAAGGAGGAAGGTGAATAACATTTGATGAGCTTCTACCACACAGCTGGGTAGGCATGGGCTCTCTCCTCATCGAGCTGCGGACAGAACGGTGAGGACCTGAGGAGGCTTCCTACAGGCTGGAGACCTAGACTGGCCTGTTCTCAGGCGATAGATTCGGGATCTGACCATAGAGCTGGGGTTTCCCTGTCTGATTGTCCCTTGTGAAATCTGGCTTCTTAGGTGAGAAGAACTAAAGGACACTGGCTTATCTAAGCCACTGGTTCTTAAGAGCATCCATTAGAACTTCCTGGAAACTCAGTAAATCCTAGATTGTTGGGCTCCACCTCAGCTACTTATTCAACAGGTCTGGAATGCATTCCTATCAAATTCCTGGGATTCTGATACTGCTAGTTCAAGGGTCATAATTTAAGAACCTCTGCTCTATACCATTTTCTCAGAGTGTGAGCTGCATACCTTTAGTGATACATATTCTAACTTGTTTTTTGGTGGTGGTGGATTGGGGATGGGACCCAAAGCTTTGTGCATACTAGGCAAGAATTGTACTACTAGATCCACACCTCATTTGTCTTTATTTTGGGACAGGTTCTTGCTATATTGCCCAGGCTGGCCCCAGACTTGGAATTTTCCTGCCTCAGCCTCTTCAGTGTCACTATGCTCCGTCACAAATTTAAAAAAAAAAAAAAACTTCTATATTTAACATGTGATGGCAAAAACCCCACCACAAACCTACAACCAAAAAGCAGGGAT
This sequence comes from Thryonomys swinderianus, assembly GCA_004025085.1. Classification (NCBI taxonomy): domain Eukaryota; kingdom Metazoa; phylum Chordata; class Mammalia; order Rodentia; family Thryonomyidae; genus Thryonomys; species Thryonomys swinderianus. The sequence goes on from PVIC010001122.1 coordinate 13,838, forward strand.
TTCTAGTGAGAAATCTACTGAAGTAGAAAGAAGATATAAATAAAAGAATTTCATAAGTAATAATACTAGTAAATCCCACACAACTAGTGATAAAAACTGAATAGTACATGCAGACAACTGAAGTCTGGGAGACCCTGAGCTAACTGAAGTCCTCATTTTGCAGAGGAGGCAACAGGCAATCCTGCTTCCCTGGGCCATAGGGGCAGTCTGTCCTGCGGGTTCTGTAGAGCACTGTGCTGGTTAGGGAAGGTCGTGACCCTGACCCGACCCCCGGGACATGCTCTCCATTCTTAGCCCTGAAAACAGGAGTCTGCTATTGTAAAATGGTCATTCACACACTTTTAGCTCTCTTGTCTGAGCCAGAGCTTCCTGAAAGCCACAGGATTTGATCTGTGAACTTGTCCCCCTGCAGTTCCTGGGCCCCAAAGCCCAAGGTCCCCAAGGGTGTTGAGCAGGGGCTCCTGGAGCTCTCCTCGCTGCTGCCTTGGCTGGGCACCTGTGATCTTCATTCATGTGGTGCCATCCAGAGAGCTTCTGAGCAGATAGACAGGACGGTCCGCTTCATAGTGAGAGCTGTGATGAGGCACATGGGGCGCGTACCTTGCTCTTGGGAGCCACAGTGTGCCAGGGTCAGACCTGCGATGGAAAATGACTCTGAGGTGTGGCAGTTGCTTCAGAAAAGGACTTAACCAGCGGGCCTGGAGGGACCAGGAGGCTTTCTGGAAGAAGGGACATGGGACTGGCTTTAAAAGGTGACAGGGGAGGGCTGGAGATTCAGCTCAGTGGTTCCTGCGCCTGCCTTGCAAGTGCAGGGTCCTGAGTTTGATCCTGGTAACCACATACAATGCTGGGCATGGTGGCTCATGCCTGTAATCCCAGCATTCAGGAGGCAGAGGCAGGAGGATTGCTGAATTCAAGGCTTGCCTGGGCTACATAGTGAGCTCAGCGCCAGCCTGAACTACAAAGCGAGACCCTGTCTCAAAAAAAAAAAAAAAAAAAAAGGTGACGGGAAACGAGAGAAGCCAGAACTGAACTGGCTGTTTGGTTCAGCACTTGCTTGAGTGGTGGGAGTGGAGATGGGGCAGTGAGCGGCCAGGCCCAGGAAACCAATCTGAAGGCAGATGCACTCCGATGCACTCAGCCCTGGACCCTGAAGGCACTGGTCTCTCTGTCAGCTGGACACCTCCAGGGGCAGTGGGAGCCATTTGCAGACTGCAGGCCACAACTCAGTGGGTTGCATGACAGATTTTGTGGGCTGAACAGTGTTTTTCAAAAGCAGAGTAAGGGAGAAGTAAACTAAGAAGTATCAGAGTTGCCCGCGTGTGGTAGAGACAGGTATTGTGTCAAGAAAGCTTAGTTTTATGTGAAAGGGGAGGGTGTGTGAAGAACGGTGGGCTCAGCGCAAAGTGTGTTTCTCACTGTGGGTCCCACTGTACAGCCCCAACACTGTCAGGAACTATGGGAGGGGGCTGGCCTGGCTAGCATTGGCCCTGGGCCAGCCTGAGGGCAGATGGCAGTGAGGATGGGCTCCTGCTTGGGCTGCATGCAGCAGGTGACAGTGCAGAACTGAAGCTGATTCAAGTCGAAGCCCAGTCCAGCCCAAGGTCATCAGGCCAGGGTGACCCTGTCTTGGAGCTCTCTCGGTGGAGAACTAGAAGCCTAGGTAGCTTTGGGCTTGTGGCGAGAAGGATCTCCCTCCTTGCTTGTTGATGTTAGGGCCTTGGGGTTCACACACAGCCTTTGTCCTAATGACTGAGGTCACACGAAGGAAACTGTAGTACTTTGGCTCTGCGGGCTTGAGAGTGTCTTTGTGGGAGCTGGGCCAGTAATGACCCCACCTCTGCTGCCTTCCCCCCAGGAACATTGTGAAGGCCATGAGGGAGCTCCGTGAAGTTTTGCGGACCGTGGAGACCAAAGCGACGCAGAACTTCAAAGTGGTAACATGGCTGCTGACTGTGCCTGGTTCATTGAGGGGCCAGTTTCTGTGGGAGTGCTCCTGAGCCAGGCTACGGGTAGTGCCTACCCACCCTGCTTTCTGCAGTGTTAATCAACCTCAGCATTCTTCCCTGATAGACCTGTGACGCACCTTCAGCGTCCTTGCCACACCACTGTGGGATCACCCACCCTTTGAGCAGAGTCAAAGTCTACCGCCAGGCCAGGGGCTGTGACTCTCACAGCACACTTGTCTATGCATGAGGGTCTGAGTTGGATCCTCCCCGCACTACCTTCCAGTCTCTGTCATCTCTGACACCAGAGATGCCTTGGCAAGGTGGTATTGTCGATCTCAGATTTGTTTATGGTCCTCATCAATATTGCTACTCTGCTTTCTTGCCTCAACTCACACCTGCCTTCGTAGGCCTTGGTTCACCCAAAATCACAACCATAGCTGCTGTTCATGCTAGAATTTCCGGTCAGCTATCAGCATCTCCACCAGGCATTTTGTAGAGAAAGCTGCATGTGCCTGTGGCCCCAACTCCTTCCCACCACGTAAGGGCCTGTGGGCCTCTCGGGGGTGGGGGCTCCCTGGGATCAGGAGACGGAGGGTAGCACCTCCTGTTGAGGAGAAGAGAGGCAGAAGAGATGAGGTAGAGCCATCTAGCCCAAGGGCAGCCTGGGCACCTCAGCGCCAGGACCCCTCCAGACTGGCATCAGGGGAGCCTCGTGGGGCTGCACACTTGAGGGAGGCCAGGTGAAGGCCGCCAGGGGTGCCCGGGGCTGAGTTCCTCCCGCTTGCAGATGGCTGCCAAGCACCTGGCAGGAGTCCTGTTGCACTCGCTGAGTGAAGAGTGCTACTGGAGCCCCCTGTCCCAGCCTCTGCCTGAGTTCATGAGCAAGGAGGACAGCGCCTTCGTCACACAGGCCCTGCGGAAGCCTCTCCTCTACGAAGGGGACAAGTGAGTTCCACGCCCTGCCGGGCTGCATCAGCCTCATGCTGTGTGGCTCCCGGCCTCTGCCCACACTCCCCCGGGCTTGGCAGACACTCAGAAAGCAGGGAAGAAAGGACTCTGTGGGTCCTGGGGAGACTCAGTAAGGCCCCAAAGGCCCAGCTCATTTGGTAATCTCCCTTTGTGATTTGTGTCTAGGTCACAGGTATGGTCTGTGACCAGCTGGTGGAGCCTAAGAGCCTGTTTTGCACCCTGCACCTTGCCCCTGCGCTGCTCCAAGGAGGAAGGGCTACTTCTTCCCCAGGGTGATCTGTGGCCTTTCAGACCACAATTCTAGGGCCCGTTAAGGAGCTGCATGTGATGTCAGTGCCCATGAATTATACAGGAGTGGGTCACCTTACCAGGCTTGTACTAACTCAGGCAGAAAGGCCTCGCAGTGGCCACAGTGGCTGTTTCTGCAAGGTGGACTGGAGCCCAGTGCTTTTGTCTTTCAGCCTCTATTGCCCGAAGGATAACATTGAGGAGGCCCTCCTGCTGCTGCTCATCAGTGAGTCCATGGTGAGCCTGGGGGACCTGTAAGGTGGGGCTGGGCCTTAGGCACAGGGCCCCTGTGTCTGGCAAACTCTGCATCTACGGCTCTTCACCCTGCTTGCCCACACACTGGCTTGTCAGGCCTGGGTTTGGCTGCATGGGCTACATTGGAAGGCCTGGGCTCTGCCCTCAAGTGAGCAGAGCCCGGGTCCACAGTCCTCTCTTCTGGGATTATCAGTGGTGATTGCCACAAGGGATGTCTGCGACTGGCAGCTCTGTGATGAATGCCGTGCCGGTCCACAAGAGTAGTAGGTTGGAGTGGAAGGAGCTTTGGAAGCAGGAGGCCAGGGTTCAAGTTTCATCTCTGACCTTGGTACCTAAGGACCAGCAGCAACTACTGGATCTCTTTGAGCCTTGGTTTCCTCCGGTGAGATGACAGCCAGGTGTGATGGTGCACATTTGTAATCTCAGCACCTGGAAGGCTGAGCCATGAGGATCATGTGAGTTCAAGGCCAGCCTGGGCTACATAGTGAGACCCTGGGTCATGGAGGAAATCCTGGTCTCCACATCAAAAGGAAGTACCACAACCTGCAAAATTGCAAGTGCAAATTCTAGTTTTTTTTTTTTTTTTTTTGAGACAGGATCTCGCTTTGTAGTTCAGGCTGGCTCTGAGCTCACTATACAGCCCAGGCAAGCCTCGAACTCAGCAATCCGCCTGTCTCTGCCTCCCAAGTGCTGGGATTACAGGCGTGAGCCACCATGCCCGGCAACAAATTCTAGTTTTTGAAAGCACTATCTATCCAGCCAGCCTGATTTTCTGGCAGTTGAGGGGCAGGAGATTTCCAAAATCCTGTCATTTCCAAAATCCTGGGGCCTTTGTTTTCATCCAACAGAGGAAGAAGTTGCTGGGCTTTGGGTCTGGTTTGATTTATTTTTGTGATACTAGGGAATGAACCAAATGAACCAAAAAACTAAATGGTATCCTCAGTCTTTCAGCCAGATCAGAACCTGAAAATTACTCAGTCAGAATCAAGTATTTTTTAGGAGAAAAACACATGTGGAACAACCAAAATGTACCAAATACCTTTGTGTTCATTTTCTTACTGAATCTGCCCAAAACTCCTGCAAGAGACCCTTCTTAATTCCATTTTACAGGTGAGAAAACCAAGGCTTGGGAAGGAAAGGAAGTTGGCCAGCCCACACGTTGTAAATGACAAATTTAAGATTCAAGTATTCAGATGCCCAGCCCTGGGTATGGCACAGTTAGTTTATTACCCTGCAGGATACCAGCCCCTAGAAATGTGCCCATCCACCTCCATTCACGCTACTCCAGACCTATATCCCCGGCCCTTTCTAATTGTTTTTTCTTTTTTCTGAGACCAGGGTCTCAAGTTGTTAAGCTGCCTCAGCTGGCTCTGACTTGCAATCCTCCTGTCTCGACCTCCACAGGCACCACCATACTCAGCATGTTACCTTTTAAAGGGCTTCCTGGGCTTGCTTTCCTTTTGGGGTTCAGCAGATGAGACAGATCATTGTGGCTTCCAGATCCTGGTTTATTCTAACATAAAGCCCCACTCAGCCAAAAACAGATGGTAACACACGGCTAATGGTGCCAACAGCTCAGAGCCCTGGTTCTGTAGAGGTGGGAGAGCCTGGGTCACCAGCTGGCAGAGGCCTGTCCTGAGCTGCTGGGTAGATGCAACATGTTGCAGAGTGCATGACTTCTCAGCTTTGTGGACTTAGTGGTAATTATGCCTGCAGGTGGGGGCAACAGCAGGAGCAGAAAATGACAGTATCTCCTCCAGGGAGGAGGCTCTGGGCACCGATCCTGCAGGAGGCTTCTGTCGGGCAATTGTCAGATTGCAGGCAGCAGGCCGAGAGGCTCACTCCCTGGTGGAGGGAGAGGCTGTCTCTGAGACAGGCTGAACAGGGCCTTGGAGGCGCTGCCCGAAGAGCATGTTCTTTGCAGAGACGCGGCGCCCAACGACTGGCTGGGGAGCACTGGCCTGGGTTTTGCGTTGGTGGTTTGTGAAGCAGAGTTGACCAAGGGCCTCTGTTGCCTCAGGTGAGGCTGTTGAACACGTCCTCAGAGGTACTTGGAGGCAGGGAATGAGTTGAGTTGGTTTCAAAATTTTTTAGTTCCAGTTCGGGCCCTGTTTGTGTGCCTTGGCAGCTTACCTGCATCCCTGGGTCTTGCTCAGTTTTCCTTTCTTCAAAATGGAATGGTAGAATGCCAGATGGTGAGAATGATGCAATGCCACTTAGGAAGTAGCCTTTCCCTCTTATCAATGGGCTCTAACCAGTCCAGGTTTGGATAAGAGAACCACAGGGCTGGTTAGAGGTGTGGATCATGCCATCTGAACCCTGCAGCCAGCAGAGGATAGGCCCAGGCTTACCTGTCAGGCTGGGAGGGGTGGGCAAGGTGCCAGGAAGCAGCTGGAGCACAGGCAAGCAGCATGTGGGTGCTGGCTCTCTGGGACCCTGTGGAAGGGCATCTGCCTTCTGGGGCTTCATGCTCTCATCTAGGAAGAGGGCTGTGTTCATCTCCACTTCCTTCACCGGGTTATGTGAGGCAAGATAGGATGATGGGGCTGAGAATTCGGCTCCTAGGAGGGGGCCTCTCGGCACACACCTGCCCAGCCTGCCCTATGGGTGCTTGTCCACAGAGCAGAGTGGACCCCACTGCTACGAGCCTCTTAGGTCCCTATGCTCAGGATCATTGTTCACACTGGCCAGATCAAAGGAGGCCATTTGTTGTAATGAAGGAAAGATACTTTGTCCCGAGCAAGTTTCGAGATGGAGGGGCCTCATTTGCCCCAGATCATGGTAAGGTCTTTCCCAGCAAGAAATGTGGGGAAAGGGGACACAGTGGGACATCCACTGTCATTGCTCTTAACACTGACCTCTGGGGCCTCCAGCTGCTCATCATTCAGCTAAGAGCACATTGTGGCCATGCCCAAGGGTGCCAACCTGTCTCTAAAGTGGAAAAAATAATTTAACTTATAAAGTTCCCATTTCCCAGTGCTGGTTACACTGCTGGCAGTACTGAGCTGCTGGGTAACAGACTGTGGGGAGTATTGTTTCTTGGCTTCTCTGAACCACAGAAGCATGACAGTGCCCGGGATAGGTTGCAGAATGTCCCTGCAGAATGCCAGAGACACAAAGGCTAGGAGCAGAGACAGCTTCCTTGCCTAGGAGAGAGCATGGGGGTGGGTGTGGAGGTCATTGCTGAGAGTGCTGGGCAGGGGAGGCAGGGAAAACCCAGGGAGGATATTCTGCCAGCAGCCTGTGCGTGGGGAGGAAGATGGGAGAAGGCTGCTCAGTAGCGACATTACTTTCTGGTACCAGGTGTGAACCCATGTGACTACGATTGGTCTGGGGCTTTTCTAGTGCAAGCAGGAGCCAGAGACCCCATAAAGGTGGAAGGAAAGTAGCTGAGACCAGTTCTCCAAACTGCTGCTGCTGGGGTCCTGGGAGTAGTGAGGGAGAGGAGGCAGGATGGGAGCCCTGGGGTCTGAGGCCCTTGCTCTGGAGCCTGTTCTGGCCCTGAGCAGCAGCACACTGATTCCCCACGACTTCTTTCTGCCCTGTGTCTGCTGCCCCACCACCATGGTTACCTACACAGGCTCGGCCAGCAATCACCCACAAGCATTTCAGGGCAGCCTTGCCCCAAAGCCACAGAAACTACTGGGTACACGTCTGCTGACTGTGGGCCAGTACAAGATCCTATTGGATGCAGGTGCTGCTTTGCATAAGAACTGAGGACTCACCAGAGTCTGCTGCCTGCCTGTTCACGGGAGGGAGGCCTGCTCCTGCCTGCAGTCCTTTCTTCCATCCCCACTCCTCTGACCTAATTAACGCCCAGCTCTGAAGACCCACCCCTCCCTCACACCCAGAGGGCCTTCAGAGGCCTGTCCTCTTAAAGCCCAGGGCTGGGGCAGATGGGGGGGTTCCACACTGGCCCAGATCTTCCTCTTTGGGGGTCACTTACTCTTTATTAAAGGTGGAGTAGTGAAGCCCTTTCAGGAGGCTGTGCTGAGGGTTTGGGATCTACAGATGACAGGCCTGTCACCAGAGTGGGTGAAGCAGCCACGGCGTGGAGGTCCTGCGTGAGTGCTGCTAAGAATGTGTCCAGGCAGACAGAGGGAACCCAGCCTGACCAAACTCAGGCCAAATTCAGCCACAGGGAGGAGCCTGCCCAGTGAGCAGCTACAGAAAGCAGTGAAATTTACCCTGGAGCAGTCGTAGCAGTTTACTAATGGCTCGGGAGCTGAGTCCAGCCAGGCTCCCAGCCCTCCCTATGAAAAGCTGGCCTCTGCTCTTCCATCCTGCCCTTGCCCACTGAAGTCCTAGGTCAGGTTGCCCGCAGGCAGGCATCCTACGCCCTCCTCCCTGGGTCTCCTTGGGACCGATC
>PVIC010001122.1:21767-98096 GCA_004025085.1 Thryonomys swinderianus
TGTGTGTGTGTGTGTGTGTGTGTGTGTGTGTGTGTGTGTGTGTGTGTGTGTGTGTGTGTGGTTTCCCTCGCTACCCTGTCTCCTGTCACCCTTTGGAATCCTGGGCAATACCTAACTACCAGGGTGTCTCAGTGCTTTGCCTTTCTGGAGCTTTCTTGACATCCCCAGGACCTTCTCCTAGGCGTCTGTCCTGGCCCACCGTGCCCATAGAGGAGCAGGTAGCCCCTACCCTTGTGACTGGAGGGGAGCTGTCTGAGCAGCCACCAGCCTTAAATGCCCTCAGGAGCAAGACCACTCCTTGGAGCTGGAAGACTCATTGGCTTCCAGAGGCCCCTGAGGGCAGACTGGGGTCTGTACCCCAGTTCCACCTACAGCCTATAGGCTGTGGGCTTTCTGTCTCCCAGCCCTGCAGGATGAGCCAGTGAAGCCCATGGGCAGCTGGAGGGTCTGTGCCTCTGACAGACAGGGAGGCCTGGGTCTCAGGTCTGGCAGCCCCTCTGGTTCTGTTGGGAGGGTGAGTCCTTAGTTTGGGAGACTGCAAAGCAGAGGCGGCCACAGAGGGCGAGCAGAGCTGGACAGAGGGGCGCAGGGAGGGACGAAGGTGCTGGGAACCTCTGGCCAGAGCCCAGCTCTGCCTCAGCCCAGACACAGCCCTCAGAGTGCAGGTCTCATTTCAGGCCCTGGAGCCCCCACAGCCTGGGTTCTGCCCTGTTGCTGTTCAGGGACCCCCACAATTGTGGCAGCTGTCCTGTCACCTCTTCCCTCTGTTCCCTCCCACACTACCCTGTCACTTACCTGCCTCGGCCTTCAGTCTTTTCTGGCCCTGGGGTGTAGGGCTGGACAGGAGGTGGAGCACATGCCCTGGTCCACAGAAGAGGAGGGTCCCCGTCGCTGGGGATGATCAGACCTGGCGACGGGAGCTCTCTGCCGAACTGCTCAGGCTCACCGAGTCACCACGCGTACCTCCCTCTCTCCCTTCCTGAGCAGCCATCTGGCAACTCTGGGAGCCACTGAAGGCCACAGTGCTGGATGCGGGGAGCCAAGTCCTCAAGTCAGGGCAACTTGCCACGGAGAGGAGCAGTTCCATGGTTAGAGGGAGTCAAGGATAGGTCAGGCCAGACACTGGAGACAGGAAGGGGTGGCAGGAAAGGGAGAGCAGGGGGCTGCCAGCCTGGTGGCTTCTGGATTATTTGAAGCTCTTGCTGTGGTTGTGGAGAATTGCTGATGCACAAGGGACATTCCAGAAAAAAACTGGCCTGTACTCCTCACCAGTGCCAGTGGCATGAAAAAGAGGCTGAGGGCTTCTTCCGCATAACAGGAGACTGAGGAAGACATAGACACCCACATGCGAGGCAGGATCCCAGTTGCATCCTGGAACAGGAAAAACTATACTATAAAGGACAAAAGTAATTATTATACAGTAGAAACAAAGCAAAGATGCCAACAACTGAGGCACCCTGACAAAAGGTATATGGTTGGGGCAGTATTCTTACAGTGTTTCGTAGCTTTGAAATAGTGCCAAATCACAGACTGAATTCCAGGATGTTGAGCCCTCAGGATACTCCTTTGGAATAAGACACCTAGAACATGGTGCTAGGCTTCTCTCTTTGGTAGATGTGTTCTGAGAATATGGCTGCCTGCCTGTCTGGGGGCAGCTGCACAAGGTGATAGGTGGGGGCTTCAGGGACAGGCTCCTGCTTATCTTCTGTCCTCGCTTTTTACCAAACCATGCTCTACCTACAGGCAACCCGGGACGTGGTGCTGAGCCGGGCACCGGAGCAGGAGGAAGACCGGAGGATGAGCTTGCAGAACGCTGCGGCCATCTATGACCTCCTGAGCATCACTCTGGGCAGAAGGGGCCAGTACGTCATGCTCTCCGAGGTATGGCCAGCGTCAGGGTGGACATAAAGGGATTCAAAGGGAGCCACTGTTTGACCCTTCCTCACTTGTTGCTTTGCTGTTTGGCCTTTTCCTGGCCCTATGACCTTGGCAAGTCCTACCAGCCTCAGCTTCCTCATCAGTGAAGTGGGAGTAATTAGGGGCACTGACTAAAGGTTGAGACCCTGTCATGCATGGGAATAGTAAATGTTAGCTGTTTTTTTTGTTTTGTTTTGTTTTGTTTTGAGACAGGGTCTTGCTTTGTAGTTCAGGCTGGCCCTGAGCTCACTATATAGTCCAGGCAAGCCTCCAACTCAGCAATCCTCCTGCCTCTGCCTCCCAAGTACTGGGATTACAAACCTGAGCCACCACGCCCAATATCATATCATTGTATGTGGTTACCAGGATCGAACCAGGGACCTTGCACTTGCTAGGCAGGCGGCAGAACCACTGAGCTAAATCTCCAGTCCCATTAGCTGTTATTTTTATAGGATGTGTACTTTTTTGGTTGTTTTATTTGTTTGTTTGTTTTGAGACAGGGTCTTGTTTGTAGTTCAGCCTAGCCCTGAGCTCACTATGTAGCCCAGGCAAGCCTCGAACTCAGCAATCCTCCTGCCTCTGCCTTCCTAGTGCTGGGATTACAGGTATGAGCCACTATGCCCAGCACTGTGGTATGTGGTCCTGATTGCTGGTGAGCATGAGTCACCATACACAATATTGTTATATATGGTTACTGGGGATTGAACTCAGGATCTTTTGCTTGCTAGGCAGGCGCTGGAACCACTGAACTAAATCTCCATCCCTGGATGTGTACATTTTGAAAACATTTTCACAAATCTCATTTTGTCCGCTATTTACTATGGCCCCATGAAATCATCCACTTGTTATGGAGGTGGGAACTGAGGACTAGATGGGGGAGACCCTTCAACGATCACCTGGCAGGTCGTGGCAGGGACTGGATCACCCCGGCTGCCCACAGGAGCAAAGTGCAGACCTCCTGACGATGGTTACCCTGGAAAGGCATTGGATAGCTGGCCTGAGAGCACTGACTGTCTCTCCCTCCCCAGTGCCTAGAGCGAGCCATGAAGTTTGCATTTGGAGAATTTCACCTTTGGTACCAAGTGGCGCTGTCCATGGTGGCTTGTGGGAAGGTAAGTCCTGGGGTGCTGGGATTGCAGTGCTTCCTCTCCCCCCAAGGAGGCAGAGGACAGGGGTGATCAGAACTGCCGTCTAGCAGCAGTCGGTGCGACTCTCCAGGAGAGCAGGGACAAGGGCCAGAGACATGAAAGTGATACCCTGTGTGATCCCCACATACGTGTGTGGGTCACAGGTATGAATATAGATGCCTTTCTCTAAGTGTGTTGCATATGATGCTTCTGTGTGCATGAGGTGTGTTTGTGGGGGCTTCTGTGCTGCCAAATGTGGCATCAAGAAGGGGCCTACCTGTGAAAGAGGCACTTGTCTTGGGGAGAAAGAGAAGGAGGGTGTAGAGGGTGACTGTAGGGTGGCTGTGCTCAGGGTATAAAGCCACACATCTAGCCACTGGGATGGGGAGGTGGGCTGCCCAGGCAAGGGGCACTGGGGCAACGTCACTCTCCATCCATCCCGCCCCCATGCCAGCACCCCGATTTTCCCTCAGATCAGAGCTATGCTTATGTAAGCCTCTATTTTAAGCAGTGACATGAAAGGAAAACCTTTCCGGAGCTGAGTGCTGAGGCTGTTGGGGCCGAGGATGCTCCAAACATAGGAAATAAGGTGGCAGGAGCTTGCAGATGGCTCCAAGAGCTGTAAATACCCTGAACCCTTTCATGGGGCTGAGGGAATCCCTCGCCCCCGGCCCATCTGTCCCCTATTCCATTTCTGGCCCCACATCCATCCCTGAGGAGGGCCCTCCCAGTGTGCTAGCACCGCCTCTGTGAATGGAAGGTTGCCAGCAAGCTCTGGGCCTCGGCAGTGGGGCTGACCAGGGTCTGGCATGTAGGGTGAGGCAGGGAGCATCGCTAAGGATCAGAGGACCCTTCCCAATCCCATTCTGGGCATTTGTCTCTCTAGTCCTCCACCTGTCACATGAGCCACTATCAGAGCAACTTGAAGTCACAGCATAATTTGTTGGTTATGTGCTCAGCTGGGTCTTGTGAAGGATTGGGGAGAATTCAGAACACAGATGGGAGAGGGTCCAGTCCTCCAAGATTAGAAGGCCCTGGTGGGACATGGATGGGTCTTGAGCCTGCTGCAGGGAACAGTGTGCCGGGAAGAGGGGCTGGAAAGATGAGCTGTGTATGATAGGGACAGGCGAGGAGGATGTGGGTGTGGAGCTTTTATACAGCCTGGCAACAGAGTGTGTAGCAATGTGGGCATCTTCTTCCTGCCTCCAGCAAACAGAAAGCAGCTCTAATCTAATACCATGGACCAGAGAGGCCTGGGGAAGGGCAGTGGTTTGCAGCCCTCTGCAGGTCCTGGACTCTTAAAGCAACTGAAGAAAGCTGGAGACCCATCCTCATAAAAATGCAGGGGGTATGGAAGTTAGTTCTGATTTTTAAGGGAGCTTCTGGAGGCTCCTAGGCTCTGGAAAATGTAGCATGGTTGCTCAGGAAAGAAAGGCTCTTTCACCTCTTACAGAGAAGTAGCTAGGCCCAGAGAGGTCTGGACACAGCTGGCACCTTCCCAACATCCAGGAAACTGGGTGCCCAGCCTGGCTTCTCCATAAGCCAGCAGGGAAGGAGCCAACTTTTACAGGGAAGGAGTTGGGTCAGGGATTTCTTCCTGCATGAGGCTCCTGTAGCTGGAGACACTGGGCTCCACCTACCTGTGCACTTGGCACAGCAGGAGAGGTTCTGGAAAACCACACCCCACCCCAGGAGTCCCGCTTGTCAAGTTAGTTGGATGGTGCCCAGGCAGCTCTCAGTGTGGTCAGAGCGTATTGTTGCCAAGAGCCCAAGGTGGGAAGCCAGGTTCTGTGCTTTCCAGATACAAATACAGCTGGCCTTTCCTCTTGCAGGAAGAGCCGATGAGTTCCATGGCATGATTTAGGTTGTTCCTTCTCTTGGTCTCTATGCAGCAGTTGCATTGGCAGTGTTGCTAGGTAACCAGCATGACAAGAAAAAAAATTGTCTGCTGCGTCTGCCGAGTCCTCGGATGGCTCCTTAAATAGCAGTGTTTTCTGGTCTGCGTGGGGGTGGGGTGGGAAGGTAGGGTAAAAGGAAAAGGGTCAGAATGACAGAATCCTGTGTTTCAGGGATCTCAAGGTCAGCTGCCCCAGAGGCTGAGCCACTGCCTGAGGCTTACAGGGTATGTGCAGGGAGGGCTGTGGTGAGGACCAGGAGTGGCATTCCTAGGAAAGGGTCTCCAGATAGTCCTCACTGCAGCCTGCACTGGGCACCCTGTGTGATCTCCCAGTCTGTTAGAGTCAGGATTTGCTGGTACCTTCTTGGTTTCAGTCTTCTACTCTCTTGTCTTGAGAGAGACAACAGGGAATGGTGGCATTTGTCATCTGCTCCAGCCTTTCTGTGATCTCCTAGGGGCAAGAGCTATGGTTTTATCCCTTTCCCACAGTGATGTCTCAACCACTAGCCCAGAACTGCACTTAGCCTCGTCAATCTGAAGTATATTAGCCCTTTTTCTGTTACTATGATAAAATACCTGAGGCTGTTAAGAAAAAGGTTTGGCCGGGCGTGGTGGCTCACGCCTGTAATCCCAGCACTCGGGAGGCAGAGACAGGAGGATTGCTGAGTTCGAGGCTTGCCTAGGCTACATAGTGAGCTCAGAGCCAGCCTGGACTACAAAGTGAGACCCTGTCTCAAAAAAAAAAAAAAAAAAGAAGAAAAAGAGGTTTATTCAGCTTCCATTGTTTTTGTTCAGGAACTTAATATAGCACTGATTCTGCTATAATAGAAATCTTATGGCAGATGTCATCCAGGCAGGAGCGTATGTGGTGGGAAAAATCACACAGTGGGACAGGAAGCCGAAAGGAGGGGCTTGCCTTGCTCTTTTTATTTCATCCTTCTGGCAAGAGCTCACCAGGGTCCTGCAAAAATTACATCCATCCCTTCTGAGGACAGCACTCTGCTGACCTACTCCCATTAGGTCCCGCCTTTTTTTTTTTTTTTTTTAGACAGGGTTTTGCTTTGTACTTCAGGCTGGCCCTGAGCTCACTATGTAGCCCAGGCAAGCCTCAAACTCAGCAGTCCTCCTGACTCTGCCTCCCCAGTGCTGGGATTATAGGCTTGAGCGTTCCCACCGCTTCGGTGCTGCCACATGGAACCCTAAACAGCAGCATGTGAGCCCTTCAGACATGCTCAGATCACCACTAAGCAATAGCAAGCGCTGGTCAGCTTTCCTGTATCTAGGGCAAGAAACGGACACCGCACCTTAAAAAAGAGAGAGGTTAATTTTGGCTCACAATATCCGAGAGCTCAGTCTCTGCGTAGTGGGCTGGCTCCAGGGCAGAAGTTGGGAGGAGTCTGGAGGGAAGCTGCTCACGTCATGGTGATCAGCAAGCTCGAGGACACACTTTGCACCTCTTCTGATCAGCCTCCAGGCACGTGAGACTTTGAGATCCGAACCGTAACGAGCACACACCAGAGCTCGGGGAAGTCTGCAGCAGACCTCTTTCTTTGCTGGTGGACAGGCAGGGTCTGGAGTGAGCACCATCCAGCTGGGTCTTAGTTGTCACATCTGCCAGCCACTCACACCCTGCTGCAGGCACCTGACCCCTAGAGCCCCCTTTTGTGGTAGCACCCCAAATAGTGGAAGTGTGGCACAGTCTAGAGCAGTAAGTACTATACCTACTCCTATCTACCTCAGGGTCTCACACGCGGAGGTAACACCCAAGTGTCTGGAAAATGCTGGAATCAGTCGGAACTGTCTAGCCCAGCGTGCTCGTGTGTGTGCACAGCTGGGACACTGGCCTCCTCTGCCCCCAATCACCACCACAGAGGCCATAAAAGGCTAAGATCTTAGGACTAGTCTGTGCCAACCTCGGCTTGGCTACTGACTGGCTAGCTGTGTGGCTTTACAACAGGCTGCTTCTCTGCATTTCACTTTGCTTACCTGTAAAATACGGTTATAGTCCCTATCTGAAGATTCAGAGGTTTTATGTTTGTAAAACAGGACAGGGTCAGCAAATTTTCTGTAAAGAGTTAGACACTAGACATTTTGACTTTGCAGGCCAATCTGTCGTAGCTTTACTCTGTATTTGTATCGAGCAAACAGCCACAGATAACACATAAATAATAGGTATGGCTGAGTTCCACTAAAACTTTATTTACACAAGTAGGCAGAAGGTCAGACGTGGCCTGTGACTTGCCATTCCTGGTGGTGTGGGTAATATCCCAGCCTGCACCCACATTCTCTCCTGCTAACCCCCCCCCCACTTGGCTGAGTCTCAGGTGCCCTAAGGGACCCTACAGTCCTGCCTGGAGTTTGTCTCAGGCCCTGGCAGCTTGGCTTCTCCCTTTGGTCTCTGCCAGCCTTTGCATACCCTCCAGCTCCCACTGCCCTGTCTCCCAGTGCCCGTTCAGAGAGCCCCTTCCACCTCTGAAATGGCTCAAATTTTCATTCCTTTTGGAACGCTTCCATCTGTTATCACCTTAGCTTCTGTCCTGTCACCTTCTCCCTGGCCTCTGTTAAGGCAGCGATGCTGTAAGCAGTTTGGAGCTCAACCAGTGTCCTCTCCTAGTTGTGCCTTTATTTCAGGCAAAGGGTCATGGTGTCATTCTCCAGGTGAGGAAACTGAGGCCCCAGGGGGACACAACTGCCAGCACCCCCCACCCCCGATTCCTCTCCTGGGGCCTGTTCCTGATGCTTGGAGCAGGAACCTCCCCCGCCCCAGGCACAGCCAGTCATGGAGGCCCAGCAGCCAGTGATGGCCTACCTTGCTCTTGCTTCTGCAGTCAGCCTATGCTGTATCGCTACTACGGGAGTGCATGAAGCTGCGGCCCTCGGACCCCACCGTGCCCTTGCTGGCTGCCAAGGTCTGCCTTGGGTCTCTGCACTGGGTGAGTGTGGTGTGGGGCTGGGCAGGCAGGGGGAGGATGGCAGCAGAAGGGCACAAGGTACCCAGGGTAAGCCTGGCTTGACATGGAAGTGAGGCTACCAGTTGTGTATGTGTTTGAGTCCCCTAACTCAGTGTGGCATCAGCTTTACAGTTCTTCCTTGAAATATGGTGTCTGGAGTGTCAAGCGGAGGAAAGTAAAGTTGCCCTCATCTGAGCAGCAGCGGGGGTCATGGGCCAGACCATGGATCTGCCTGGACTGACACATTACCTCAGAGGCTTAGATGGCCTCACATCTAATAGTTAGGTCCCGCCAGGCTGACGCTAGGGCCAGAGCTTGCCCTTGGCAGAAGTCAACCCATCTCCTTGCTGTTTTGGAATACTAGGGATTGATCCCAGGGCTTTTGGTCTGAGCTACATCCCCAGCCATTTTTAAAATTTTGAGACAGGGCTCTTGTTAAGTCTCTAAGTTGCTCATGCTGGGCTTGAACTTATGATCCTTCTGCCCGGCCTCTCAGTGTCAGAACACCATAGGTATATGCCAGCGTACCTGGCTCTCTCTCCCTTGCTCTTGGCTGCAGTCCCTGCCTGGGCTCTCCCACCTGCTTGTGCCCTCTGCTAAGCAGAGTCCTGGCCTTTACTACAGGACCTGAAGGTCTCTCTTGAGGCATCAGTAGCTTGGAGCAGTGAAAGAGCAGAGGCAAGAATCTTGGGCCCTGGGCCAGACCTGCTTGACTGCAGCTCTGGGCCTGTGGGGCTTTTGGACCTAGAGCACTGGTCCCAGGCCGGGGTGCTCTGTGTGGATAGCTGCTCACACTAGGAGCTTGCTTCTAGACAGTTTGGCTTTCTTAAATCTCAGTCAGGCTCCTGATGCCAGGGTGATCTTATATCTGCCCTCTTGATGACACAGAGCGAGTCCCTTACCTTCCCACATCTTAGCTTCCTCCCTTCATTTCTCCTTCAGGTCAGATAGCCCGAGCTTCTTCATCCAGGGCCCACACTCTGCCAGTGTGGCCCTGCCTCACTGCTGTGGGCCTGATATCCCCTCACCACTGTGCACCCACTGGTTCTAAGGCAGCAGGGGCTGGGCTCAAGGTGTGTCCAGCAGACGCTTCATAGTTAGCAGCCTTAACAACACCTCCTGGCACTGTCCCCTCTTTTGGGGGACAAGTTGATAGCAGACAAGTTACTGGCTCTGGAAAGGGGGGTAATAAGCTCCCTGTGAAGCCCACGTTCTGACACTTCATCCTGGTACAAGAAACTGACCCCATCCTTCCCCTGGGTCCCTCTGCTTGCTCCCGCAGGAGCTGCTCCAGCCCTCGGCTCCAGAGGGGACTCCCTCCCCTAAGGAGGGGTGACAACAGCACCTTTCCTTTTTCTCTGCTATGTTTGAAGTGCCAGCCTGGCCCTCTGTGTCCTACGCAGGAAAGCTTCATACTGAGAAGAGGGAACAGTTACTGTGACTGATCTTTTAATGGGCTCCAGGCTTTTAGGAAGGACAGTATGATGTGGTGGTTAAGTTCTACAACCATAAGTGGTCATGAGTAAGCCATGTAATTCTTTAGGATAGTGAGGCTTTGGGTGTGGTGGCTTTGGACAGGGACCCCAGGGTAGGGCAGATAGAGGTGGGCTGCCAGCAGACCCCTTTATCACAGCTTGCTTTCCCCAGCCCTGTCATCATCAGGGAGCCCTGGACTCCCCAGGACAGGGGAGGCTGTTGGCATCTTGAGATAGGATGTCCTTCTGGGTGGTGGGGTTTGGGTGCAGGCAGAGCGGGGTGCCAGGCTAGCACCTGCAGCAGAGAGCCCAGGGAGGGTGTGAAGAAGGCTCTGAGACCCCAGCTCCCACTGCTGCTAGATCCAGGCCTCCCAAGAGGCACCTCACCCTCATGGCTGCAATAAAGCCTGAAATACCCTTGTCTCTGGGGACTCGGGGGGAGGGATGGGCATCTGTGCTCCCCAAGGCTGCCAGCTCTAGGGAGCTCTGGGTCCACCCAGCCAACGCGCCCTTGCCAGGAAGCCCTAAATTTAGGTCTTCCCACCATGGAGGAGCTGTTTCCCTCTGCAGCATAATTACAGTAATTATGTGCATTCAGATTACATGGTAATAAAATTAGGATCAAATCAGTCCAAATTGAAATCAGATGAGTTAGGAGCAAAGTAATCAATGACAACATAAATAGAAAAGCCCAAAAGGAAGCTTAAACATGCAGACTTGTCATCGGGTCAGAGAGAAGGACAAGTTGTTTAACCTCTCACCAGCGTGTTGAGCATTGGCCTGCTTGGAACCAGCATTTAAACCAGGTACAGGCTGGCGACTGGGGACGCGCTGTCTGCAGCCTCCTTGGCCTGGACCATCCTTCCTGCCTGCTAACACCCCACTTGGGCACACTTTGGACCCTGGTCACCCATGTTTTGTTTTGTCTTTTTGTTTTTTGTTTTTTTTAGTTTTTTTGAGACAGGGTTTTGCTTTGTAATTAAGGCTGGGCCCTGAGCTCACTATGTAGCCCAAGTTAGCCTCAAACTCACAGCAGTCCTCCTGCCTCTGCCTCCCAAGTGCTAGGATTACAGGCATGAGCCACCACGCCTGGCATTGTGGTGTGTGGTTACCAGGGATCAAATTTGGGACCTTGCACTTGCCAGACAGATGCTAGAACCACCGAGCTTAGTCCTCGGCCCTCTTGTTGCTTCTTGAAGGCAAGACTGTCTGTCTTCCTGAAAACCTGCCCAGAGCTGGGGTGGGGACCCTGCTGGCTCAGGAGCACAGTCCCTTCATCTCTGCTTTTTGTGGCTCTTGGCATCCCCATTACTCATCACACCCCTTGTATACTGGCCCCTCCCCCAGAAAGCCCCCACATAGGAAGTGGAGGTGACTCACACTGGCCAGGGTGGGAACAGGTGGAAGGTCCGCACTGGGTTCCGTGGTCCCTGTGTCCTCTGTGGCTAGTTCACTCTCCCTGTGGGCCAGCCCTGGCATTCTGTTCTCTAAAGCAGCCCAGAGTGGGGTGGCCTAGCACACTCTGTCTCCAAGGCCACAGCAGGGGCTGTGACTGCACGAGACAGGGCATGACTTCTGAAAGACGCTGGACACCCATCCATCCCTGCCTTCACGGCTGTGGCTCTTATCAGCCTCCAGCAGGTCCAGCTATTGCCCAGCCAGGCCCAACAATCGGCAGACAGATCTGGAGTGGACCATTTGGTGTGGGTTGCGGGAAGGGAGGCTGAAACTGGGAAGCTTGAAAAGTGAGTTTTGCTGGGCAGAGGCAGCCTAGCAGCCATGCGCTCAGGGTTGGGGGCATCTGCTGTCCATTCCTGCATCCTGTTCTGCCCAGAGCCAGCGTGAGTCACCACGGGCTGAGGCTGGATCTGAGGCCACACCCCGCAGCGGTCAGCAGAAGGTCTGCATGGTTACCTGCGGATACAGGGTGGGGTGTCGAGCAGGTTTAGGGTTGAGGGGAGAATGCAGAGACCCTTTGGGTCGGGAGGACTTCTCAGGCTGTGAGCTGGGGACACAGTGACAGCCTCCTGCTTTGACATAGCCAGCATCCTGCTAGGTCCCCATTTTCGGGGCAGGAGAAAAAGGTGCAGACATGTTTTAGTGTCCTCCAAACTCATTCATTCACTCATTCATTCATTTATTGTTTTTTTTTTTGTTTTTTTCTTTTTGGAGACAGGGTCTCGCTTTGTAGTTCAGGCTGGCCCTGAGCTCACTATGGTGCCCAGGCAAGCCGCCCCGAACTCAGCAATCCTCCTGTCTCTGCCTCCCGAGTGCTGGGATTACAGGCGTGAGCCACCACGCCCAGCATTATATGTGGTAACCGGGGATTGAACTCAGGTCCTTGTGCTTGCGAGGCAGGCGCCAGAACCACTGAGCTAACCCTCCGGCCCACATTTATTGTTTTTTTTGAGACAAGGTCTCAGTCTAGTTCAGGCTGGCATCACACTCAAAGCAATCCTCTTGCCTCAGCCTCCTGAGTGCTGGGAGTACAGACGTGTGCCAACATACCTGGCCAAATACATTTATTTAAAATTCACTAAATTTAAAAAGTTCAAACTATCCTTTGGGTGGCACAGAGGGTGGAGTGTGTTGTGTGTTGTGTTGCACACAGCAGAAGAGGTTGTGAAGTGGAACATGGGGTTGTGTAGCTCTGGAAAGGGTTGCGATGTGTCTGCCATGGGATACATGTCCCCCAAGGGGCCGTGGGGTGGTGAAGGCAGATAGGCTATGGAGGAGATGGACTGGGGTCCCACTCCCACCTGCCCATTCACTCACTAGCTGTGTGACTATGAGGGGATCGTCTTCCCTGTCAGTGCCTCCGTCTCCTCATCTGCAGTCCTCCACAGACAGGGTGGCAGTGAACTTCAGAAGTGAGGAGTGTCGCTGCTTGGCACATTGAGGTACCATGTCACCATAATACCCCCATTGTAATAGCAGATGTGGCCTTTGTGTCTTGGCCCTTCAGTTTTTAAATTCAGTAGGCAGAGTCAGAAGATGGGTTATATGTTCACAAGGCAGGAAAAAGACAATGCCAGCTGCCCCGTGGCCCCCTTGTGTAAGTTAGAACATGCTGCTCTTTCCTAGAAGAAAAGGTGGATTTTCCACACAGTAGCTGCCAGTAGACTGTGGACTTAGTGGGAAGGAGTGAGGAGTGAAAGTGTCTCAGAACAGCCCTGCTGGCCCAGAAGTGGACTCTCTGAGTCCTTGAGCAGATGAAATGAGGCTGAAGAATCCCAGGTGGAGCTCTTGAGCCCACTGCAGTGTGGTTCACTGAGGCAGCCCTGGAGAGACCACGTTAGGACTGTGGAGAGAGAGGAGCTGGAAGCCACAGAGAGCCTTTCTTTACTTACGTAAAGCAAGACAAATACCCTTTGACACACCCTTTTTCTCAAGTACAGAGAGGAGAAAATGGAAGCCGCAGCAGGCAGCCAGGACTGGGTAGCCTTAGATCAGGAGACCTGGGCTGGGAGTGTGGTTCTTCACGTCCCCATCCAGGTGACCTGGATAGTAGGTCCCCACATGAGATCTTCTGGGTATGAAATGCCTGTACCATCAGGTAGCTGGAGGGCCTGTGGAGGAGGAGGGTCAACAAGAACACTGAAAGGAAGCCAGTACCATGACCAGAGCTGGTCACAGAAGCAGCAGCCCCTCCTTGAGAACCCACGGCCGTTAACTTCAGAAACCACAAGAGGAACTGGGGAGTCACCAGGGCGCCTGAGATACAAGCAGGAGGAAGACACTGAGGACAGGTCCCAGGTCCCTCAGATCCATCTCATGGGGCAGCGTTGTCAGATCGTAGGGTCACACCCATTGGTGGGCCTCGGGATAGACACCTAATGAAGCTGAGATGGCCCATCTGTGAACAGGCTGGAAAGATTGCCCAGGGACCGGGCGTCTTACAGCAGCGTGTGGGGCTGCTGGGTGGATGGGTACAAGACCTGGACACAGGGGTCAGAGAGCTCAAGCAGCCTGGCAGAGCAGACTGTCAGAGTCACCAGCATGTCTTTGTGTGGCCACTCCTCTGTGGCTGTGGAGGAGGCCAAGAGACAAAAGGCAGGTGCCAGTGTCCCCTGTCTGGGCTCCAGAGGGCTTTGGTGCCACTTCATTTCCCAATGAGTGCATACACACGTGTGTATATGCATGTGGATATGTATAAATGTACAGCACTTGTGATGTTTAGATATATATAATACTACTGCATATGCAGTACCCACTAATAGAGCTTGGCCGTCAGTCAGGTGCTCCTGTGAGCATTCGAGTCATCTCAGCCAGTTCTCACAGCTCTATGAGGGAGCCACCTTCAGTATCTCCATTTTTCAGGGGAAGAAACTGAGGCGCAGCACAGTGGGGTAACTTTACAAAAGAGGGAACTAAGGCACAGCCAAATGAGGTGACTTGTGCAGGGGCACATAGGAAGTAGCAACGTGAAGTCAGGCAGTGTGGCCCTGGTGCTTTGTCCTACTACCAGCCTGGCCTCTGTGCAGAGCCAGTTTGTGAGGGTAGAACTGGTCTGCATTTGGCTGGGTGCCAGTGCTCCTCAGCAAAGGAGGCAAAGTCGGCTACCCAGACTTGAGCATTCTCACACTGACTTAGGTGAAGGGGAATAGTGCATATGAAGTGTTTTGTTTTTATTTTAGTTTGAGTTTTAGTGTGTGCTGGGACAGCATTCTCCACTCTTGCATAGCCCCGTGTCTGGACAGCGTGTGCTGTTGCACTGTCTACTGCCTTAGTGGAATTAATAGTAATACTTCCTCTTACAGTCACCCCAGTGTCTGCATGCAGGAAGCCAGCTGTAGGGTGGAACAGAAGCCATCACTGTGGGGTTGCTTCTCACATTACCTCGAGGCCTTGTGTGTTTTAGATTCTTCTTCCTAATGGTGGAGTCTCTG
Organism: Thryonomys swinderianus; assembly: GCA_004025085.1. Classification (NCBI taxonomy): domain Eukaryota; kingdom Metazoa; phylum Chordata; class Mammalia; order Rodentia; family Thryonomyidae; genus Thryonomys; species Thryonomys swinderianus. The sequence goes on from PVIC010001122.1 coordinate 36,024, forward strand.
CTCCTTCAGTCTTATTTTTGTTTGTTTGTTTGTTTGTTTGTTTGTTTGTTTGTTTTTACATGCATCTCACTGAGGCTGTGCCCACACCAGGACCCCAGGCACCTCACTCCTCACAGCAATGGCCTCTGCCTCAGAGTCTCAGTCCAGGCACCAGGGAAAACCAAACCCTGCCTGTACACTCTCCCTGATGCTGCCAGCACTCAGGCTCCAGGCTGCCCGGAGCTGCCCGTGTCCACAGGGCTGGGCCTGTCCCATCACGGGCATGGATCCAGCCCCCGTATGACTTACTCTGAGCCCCTGGCTCGGGAGATAACTGTGGTTATAGGGCATCTTTGTTGGTGGTGCTGGACAGCTCGAGAGTGATGGGTCCAGCGCCTTGGTGGGGCTGAGGGAACCGCAGGGTTGGAAGGTGCATCCTGCCTCCTCCAGTAGCTCGTATTCCCATAGTACCCACAAATGGAGGTCCGTTGCCACACCAGGAATCAGGCCGACAGGATAGGTAGGAGGGGGCATCTCTTGGAGTCTCTTGGGTCAGAAAGGGCACAGCTCTCACCGCTGGCTGTGGTGTGCCCTGCCATCCCAGCCAGCCAGTCTGCTGTGGGTGTCCTGGATGTCCATGAGGCCTGCCCTGTGTTGTGTGTGATGATGTGCGCACGCGTGACCCATGCCAGTTGGCCCTTTTCCAGCTGGCACAGTCGCCTGCTCCCAGGACAGAAACAGCCCGAGGCCATTTTCCCCTGCAAGCCAGAGCTCCCACTCTGTGAGGGTGAGTCACAGTCTGCACAGTCCACAGCAAAGCTTGCGTCACCGCTCTGGCCCCTCTGACTGCTGAGCAGTGCAGGCCCCAGCACAGGCCCCTTGCGAAGACACATGAGGTAGAGAGCCACACAGATGGGCCCTCTTCAGGGGATGCTCCTGGATCTTGGGGGCGAGGGCAGCTTCTCTCTAGAAATGGGATCCTGTGACCTTGAATACAAGACACACACAAAACCATGGACTACAGGTCCTGGGAGTGGCTTCCTGGCAGAGGAAACAGCTGATTCTTCTGCCCAGTGGTTGAATGAGCCAGTCAGACCCCTGCCTGTGGTCATGCTGTCCAGGTGGGAGCCAGCTCTGTTCTTGTCTGCATTTGCCCAGGGGCTTCCCAGGGTCCTAACTGTGTGTTGCCTGCCACACTCCGGGCAGTAGAGCCCTCTCCAGTGACCTCTGCCTTTCCTCTTTGCAGCTGGAGGAGGCGGAACACTTTGCCATGATGGTGATTGGCCTCGGTGAGGAGGCTGGGGAATTCCTTCCCAAGGGCTACCTGGCCCTGGGTCTCACCTACAGCCTGCAGGGCACTGACGGTGAGTGCCAGGCCCTGGCAGGCCCCTGCCTGGGAACAGAGGTTGGTTTCTGGGCTCCAGAGCATCTTGTTCCATTAGTGCCCCCTCCCCATTAGTCTCCATAGACACTGTCTACTTCTGGGATAGGTACAGTATGTGTACACACACCCACACATACACACACGCTCTCTTGGCCTGCTCTGTACCTGCTCTTGTTCAGATGGTCCCAATTCATCATTACTCCTCTGTTTTGGGAATGTCTTTCCGCTTTCTAGGCTTGGCCAACCCCTTAGAGGCTGCTGTGTTCTCTGGACTCCTGGTGCCTTTTTAAAATTTTGAGACAGTCTCCCTATATAGTCTAGGCCACCCTTGAACTCACTACATAGCCTAAACTGGCCTTGAACTCATGGCGATCCTCCTGCCTCAGCCTCCCAAGTGTTGGGATTACAGGTGTGTGCCCCACAAGGCTTCCTCAAAGAAGGGTCTACAAAGAATTCTGTCTACTTCAGCAGTCCATAGAAGGCAGAGGGCCTCTGAGTGCCTCTGCTGTACCCTCAGTCTGCTCGTTTTCTTGCCATGCCTCAGTTTCCCATCTTCACAGGTAAAGCATGAAGCACTTTTCTGCATTTCTCAGCCCCTGTCCTGTTTGCACCACTGCCCCCTGGTCCTGTACCGTCCTGCCACCCTCTTGAGCACAGTCAGATGTGATTCCCGGCTGGCTCTGCCTCCTCACTTCTTCACCCAAGCGGGCCCAGGGGCCATGGGCACACAGCAGTACTGGGTCCTTCTGGGCCATGAGGGACAGGAAGGGGCTTCGGTAAGATACCCAGAATACAACTTTGAACCAGGGAGGCTATGGGTGGAAACAGTGAGAGAAGCGACCAGATGGGTAGGGAGATTTCTGGTTACACTTGCAGTGACCCGCCTTATCCAGTCAGGCCCCACCTCCTAGAAGAATGTCAGTACAGCACCCCCAAATTTAGTCATCCTCCAGAAGCCCTGCCTCTGAGTACTCAAGGCTCTTGAGGGATGTTTAAGTATAAATCATAACAGTGTTCTCGCACCTGAGGGTTGGAAACGCTGGCTACCCACTCCCATCAAACCTGGAACAGACAGACCCTTGCCCACCTCCCCAGAGTACTGACCCCTGGGAGTCCCTCCATGCCTGGCCTCAGAGGCCCTGTCCAGCCTGACTTGTGCCATGTAAGGGAGCCTGACACAGGACCAGCTCCTGCTTCTCAGAACTGGTAGTACATGATCCCTGTGTGGGCTAGTGAGGGAGATGCCATGCCCTGTGTCACAGCCAGTTTGAATCAAAGCAGCCTCTTTATCTTGTCCCCTGTCCAAGCAGTGGCTGTGTTGCTCTGGCAACTCCAGCCTGTGGTCCTTCCCAGTGAGACCAGCTCCACTCTGGCTGGGCCTGGTGTGGTCATGGGAAAGCCTCCCCATGCTTAGTGCGTCCCAGGGCCAAGAACATCTGCCCTGCTTCATGTAACACTGGATGGATGCTGATCCCAGGAAAGATCAGCGAAGCCAGATGAGAGTGAAGCCTGGGGAAAGGCACACAGCCAACCAGAGGTGGTTTCTTTCCTTATAGGCTGGAGCACCAGGGGTGGGATCTGGGCCGCAGAGTGCTTGTGGGCTTGGGCCTCTGAGTGGGCCAACTTGATGTAAGTAGCAGGGAAGGTAGAATGTGCCAGGAACTGAGGATGACAGCATAATCTGGGGCTGCCAGACTTTGAGGTTTCAAGGCAGGGTTCTTTGGATTCCTCCCGGCAGGGTGCCTGTGCCCTGAAGATGGGGCAGTAGGGTCTGGGAGTATAGCTGAAAATCCACCCTGTCTTCCACAGCCACGCTAAAGTCCAAGCAAGATGAATTGCATCGGAAGGCGCTGCAGACACTAGAGAGGTGAGGAGACTCCCGTTCACTGCTGGACCCTCCTGCCTTTAGGGGCACGGGTGGCATTTCACACGTTTTACCTCGTGCGATTGTCTGGTGTGTTCACCTCTGTGAAATGGGGATTTCTATTCCTTTTTTTTTTTTTTTTTTTTTTTAGACAGGGTCTCACTTTGTAGTTCAGGCTGGCCCTGAGCTCACTATGGTGCCCAGGCAAGCCGCCGCGAACTCAGCAATCCTCCTGTCTCTGCCTCCCGACTGCTGAGATTACAGGCGTGAGCCACCATGCCCAGCATTGTGGTATGCAGTGTTGATTGTTGGTGGGCGTGTCTCCACGCCCTGCATTATATGTGGTTACTGGGGATCGAACTCAGGACCTTGTGCGTGCGAGGCAGGCGCCGGAACCACTGAGCTAACCCTCCGGCCCTCTATTCCATTTTTTAGACCAGTAAATTAAAATACTAAGAGGTCCCCCAGGCAGGGACAGGCTGTCCTTGGTCTTAGGCCTCTGGCCTTTAATACTGTGGAGCCAGTTGGTCAGCTAGGAGCTGGGGCTACCTACGTTCAGAACTCTAAAGTGGGAGTAACCCACAGCAGTTGTGATAATTGCATGAAATAAAGCAGGAAAAACACCTAAAGTGTCCGGCGTGGAGCAACCGTGAATAGTGTTTGCCTCCTTCCAGACCCTCCCAATCACCCACAGACCATAGCAGACTTCCTGGCTGGGGTCTCAGGCTGTCCTTGATCAGCCTTTATTCACTGCACCCCAGCCCCAGCCTCCACCTCTTCCCTGGACATTGTCCCTCTGAGTCTGTGTCCCTTGCTCCCTCCTCAACACAGAGGTGGCAGTTTTGCTGGGTGGGGACCAGGTAGAACTTGTGCCATAGGGCACTCCTGATCTCTCAGGGCTAGTGCCCATCCCAAGCCCCCTGGAGCTCTGGGGTATGGAGGATTTTGCCTATCCCCCCACTTGCTGTTTGTTCTCAAGGCTTCCTTCCCAAGAGGAGTTGTCCCCACTCTCTACCTGCAGGGCCCATTATCCTCTGTCCTCTGTAGCAGACTGACAGGTGCGGGGTGGGCGGGAGGCTGGGCCTGTGTGGTGTGGACACATGTGCTAACTGTCCCCACCCCCGGCCCTGCCTCTCCTTCAGGTTGTCACCTCGGGGTTCCCATCCCAGGTGGCCCTACCTCAGCTGTGAAGCCCTCAGAGCCACTGTTCCTGCCTTGTGCTACCTGTGGGTCTTCTGCTTGAGCCATCGTCCCCCAGCTGGGTGCCCCTCTGGAGCAGGCCCTGGCAGAATCCACCTTTAGCACCCAGCACAGGGCTGGCATGCAGGAAGCACACGCAGGTCACATGCTAGTTGCTCAGCTGTTAGCAATGACGTGTCACTCTCTCTGCCCGTACAGAGCCCAGGAGCTGGCACCCGATGACCCGCAGATCACCCTCTATGTCTCCCTGCAGCTGGCCCTCGTCCGACAGGTGGGTTGTCCCAGTTCCTAATTCCCAGGGCCCCAGCAATTTCACGTACCAGCTGTGTGCTTAGCGGCAGACTTGACCTCTCTGAGCCTCCACTTTCTGACCTGTCATGTGAGCGAGTCTGCACCCGAGTCTGGGGGCCAAGGTGTGCACAGTCAGCGGGGGTTAACACAACCCAGCCTTGCAGTGGGCACCTGGGGCGATTGTGTTCTGCTCTTCCTCCCCTGGAACAGGGTGGTCTCCTGAGAGGTTTGGACGTGACCACAATCGTGTCTCCATCAATCCTGCTTCCTCCGACCTTTTCCTGAGATCCTAGGGAAATGTTGATTGGCATATGGAACTCTTTCTGGGGGGCTCTCGTGTGATTTCAGAGCTTTCCCTGACCCTGAGACACCATGCTCAAGACTCTGTTTCTGGAGCCCAATAAGGGGCCTCCTGTCCTCTAGCCACCTCGCCCTGTGAGGATCACTGCGATTTCCTGGGACTGTCCCCCAGACTCGCCTTCTTCCCCAGGCTGAGGACACTGGGTAGGTAGGGACCCTGCTCAGACCCTCCACTCTCCTGCTCCAGCTGGGGAAACCCCATTGTCTGGGGAGGACCACAACACCTCATTCAGTCTATGAGGGAACAAGGCCTCCTCAGCTCGTCCCACAATCCCATTTGGAGGCAGGGCCTGGGCCCTGTTCCCATGTGGGTCTTCAGTCAGCTCCTGGAGCTTTCTCCTCTGGCCTGGGCATTGCAAGGACCCTGCATCTTGCCGTGCGTCATCCTTCCTGAAGCCCGCGCTGGCCTGGCTCCTCTTCTCATTGCACAGTGGCTCTCACTGCTGGGACCCTATCCCTGTCACCTCCCACCTGGGCCGAATGTCACCTGGCCTGACTTGTCACTGTCTCCCTCTGGGTCCTTCTGTCTCAGCTGTTTTCTCCCCTGCAGCCCTGCTGTTCCTCCCACTGTTGTCTACTGCCTCCCCTTTCCTCTTGCACCCCCGCTCATGACTCACTTGTCCCCTCCTGCAGCCCCACACTTCCGACTCCACCCCAGACCAGCACCGGGCCTCTTCGTGCCTCTCTCTGAGGCATCACTCTGCCCCCAGGAACACAGAGGAAGGGTACCTGGGACAGCTTTTAGTCCTCTAAAAGAACCTGGTGCTTTTCTTGCCAATCAAGTTAATGATAAACCTTCAGTGATGCATTTTTTAATCTGTTTAATTATTCACCCATCTCTGATGAGTTTTGTTTTTTTCTGTACTGGGCATAGAACTCAGGGCCTTCTGATTGCAAAGCAGGCACTGGAACCATTGAACTAAATCCCCAGCCAACCCTTCTCTGATGAATAGTGGCCATCTCTAGAGAGAGATGGCTGGTTGGCCAGGCTGTTGGGACCTGGTGCCCAGTTTCCTTAGGGACTCCAGGTCTGGTTAACTTCAGGGAGTTGAATTCTGAATGAGCTCTAAAAGCTAGCCTTGAGCTTTTGATCCCCCTGCCTCAGCCTCACAAGGATACTAACATGCCTGGCTCAGGAATAAAACTCAAACATTAATTGGCTACGTGTATTATCTCAGTGGAAGAGTACATGCTTGGCATGTAGGTCACCCTGGGTCTAATCCCTAGCACCAAAAAAAGAGAAGAAGAAAACTCAAGGTTCTAGGGAAGACAGAGCCCGATTACAGACCATCCCAGGAGCCCAATTATAGACCATCCCAGGTTTGAAGGCAGGCATGCAAGGGCATTGCCTCAGGACTAGATGGAGGGTCTTTCCAGTTCCTTCGGAACAGCACCCTGGGAGTCTTGCAGAAGGAAGCCCATTCTGTGCGAAGCGCCCTGTGCCAGCCCTCTGCAGACCATTTTCATTCAGCATCTCAGCCGCTGCAGTACGTAGAGCCATTTTCTTCACTGTGTTCCAGGGTGGTACTTCACCATTCAAAGGGGCAACTCCCTTTGCACTAGGTGCCAACTAGGTAGTGGCAGAGCTGGTCCCCCTGGCCCCACCTGAATCCAGAGCCCCAGCTCTTGCTCCTGCAAGCATCTCCAGTGGGAGTGGGGGAGATGTTAGCCAACAGGTCAGGTTGTCTTCCCCAGTACTACCAGGGCAGGTACCTAGCAGACTGCAATAGGGCTGGCCACTGCCCTCACTGCATCTGTACCTGGTCATAGCCTCCGTGCCTGCTAGGGGCAAAGTAACTGAGGGTAGCAGTGTGGGGCAGGAGGCTCATAGTTCCTGGGAAATTGGGCCAGTTTGGAGTTCCCAGAATCTAACATTGAGGAGGTGATGGTGTTCAGTGCCCTGCACCACAGCATAAGAAGAGAGTGTCTTGACCTGGGATGGGCTGGGTCTAGGCCATGGCCCAGCCTGTGCAAGGCCCAGCTGTGCAAGCCAGGGAGCACTGGCCGGACTTAGGCCCCTGGGGAAGAGGAGAGGCCATGGTGCTGACCAGCTCCACAGTGCTGGGCCTCTCTGCCTCCTCGAGAACATTTGCAAAGAGGAAAGGGTAGAAGATAAGCATTTTTCATTTGTGTTTACATTCCCTTCCTTGGTTAACTCTTCTAAGGTCAGGCCTGTGCTCAGCAGGCTACTGAGTTGAGGGAGTAGAGCTCCAGGGACGGCTAGAACCTCGCCTTTGGAATTCACAAAACGTGGCTTCTGCAGCACCCCACATATCCCGAAAGAGCAGCATCAGTGGACACAGAGGGGACATGGCATCTCGGAGCAGGAGGCTCCGTGTGTGTTTGGTGAGGAAGGAGGAGGTGGTATAGGGCTGCCTCGCAGGTCCCCTGAGACTGCCTGAGGAGCACTGGGGTCCCTAGGATGGCTGCGCCCGTCTTGAAGAAGAGTGTTTACACTGGTGACTGCCAGAATTCTTTCTACTCCTTAATGCTCGTGGAAACTTTCCCTAGACCCTGCCAAGGGTGTGCAGGCTGGGCCTTGTGGGACGGAGAGCATTTCTCTCTGAGTGCAGCACCCTCCCTGGCCAAGCAGCAGGTGGGAGGGGGATGGTCAGAGTTGAAAAGGGATTAAGGAGAGCAGCTTTTGGGGAGGTTGAGGACTCAGCCTCCCAGAATGGTGCTAAGAAACATGGTTTCTTCAGGAAAGCAGTTCCTGTACCACCTCTGCCCTCTGGGTTTTCAAAGACCAGGGCTCCACCCTGGTGAGGTAGGGTGAGGTCAGTGGGTAGCCAGACAGGGGTATGGCCTTTGCCCTATAGGGTGTGCTCAGGAGTTGACCCTATGCCTTGTGATAGGTGCAAATCTCCATTACTCAGCTCGATTTGCTAGGGTATCACGATCTCCCCCGCCCTGGCTCTGTTGGAAGCAGTAGAAAGTACCCTTCCCTACTGTGCCTTCCTCTTCTGGGCTCAGCGCAGCCAGGCTCACATTCTTTTACAAGGATCCCACCAAGGCAGGCAAACTAGAGCAAGTAGAGGTAGGGCCCTGGTAGCCATGCGTCTCTCAACACTGCTGTGACCTCTGCCCACACCTGGAGCCAAGGGTTTCCTCCAGCTGCCGCCAGGGGGTGCTGCAGTGGCTCCTCAGACCCTCTACATGTGGCTTCCCCACCCTGGTGGATGGGCCTTTCCCTACTTGTCCAGACTTGGAAATACATTTAGTACTTATTTATTGAGATGAAGACAAAAAGAAGGAAAGAAAATACAGGACTAGAATGTGGGTGGGTACTTTTTTCTAGGCTTTCGACTCTACATCTGTTTTTCTCACCTCCTCTGGGCAGGACTCCTGATCTGGTAGCTGAGCTGCATGGACAGGCTTCTACATGCAGCTAGGCCCCCTCTCCCTAGTCTTCCTGCCCTCCCGTGGAGGAAATGCTTCCTGTTGTCTGCCCAAACCCTCTGTGCTGCGCCATGAACTCACTACCCTCTCTCTGTCCCCACTGGAACAGAAGGTCTCTCCTTGCTGGGCTGTTTGTGGGACACCCTTTCTCACAGCACCATTCTTGTGTCCCAGTACCAGCGGCTCGCTTGAGTTGGACCTGGAGGGCCTCTCCTTGCCTGCCATCTGGCCTGGGAGCCTGGGGAAGGGTCCTAAGCTGGCAGTTTCATCTGGCAGATTTCAAGTGCCATGAAGCAGCTGCAGGAGGCCCTGACAGTGTGCAAGGATGATGTCAATGCCCTCCATCTGCTGGCGCTGCTCTTCTCCGCCCAGAAGCACTACCAGCATGCCCTAGATGTCATCAACATGGCCATCAGCGAGTACCCCGAGAACTTCAAGTGAGTCCCCTGTGCACAGTGCTGGGTAGGGGCTGGCCAGCCATCGGCTCAGGGGCCAGGACACATTGCAGAAGCACCCACTGTGTGCATGCTCCATGAGAAGAGAGATGAAGTAGAGAGCCGCAGGTAGCTGTGGCGCTGTATGGAACTGGGGAGCGGTGAGCCGGTGGTCCCCTTGGGCTGGGCGCTGGGGAAGAGATGCTCTGCAGTGCACATGCACCCACATTCCCACACCCACCTGACACCCACATTCCCCCAACCCAGAGTCTGCGTGAGCCTCTCAAGGATGAGGTCCAACCTTGTCTGGGCTGGTGCAGCCAAAAGAGCCATCCCATGCCTCCAGCGAGCTGTCTCCCAGCTATCTGTGGGCAGCAGGGTATCTTCCTCCAGTATGTTCTTGCACTCTGTTTCCCGCACCGTCAGATGCTCTGCTTCATGAAGCAGGGTTCAACTTCCACTCAGCCCAGACCGCAGTGGGTTGTTAAGACTAGGTCCTACAGAGGACTTGCTGCCACCAAGCAGGACACTGGGATCAAAAGCTGTGCAGGGTTTCTGCCTCCCCTTCACAGGCTAATGACAGTGTCATTGAACCTCAGAGCACCCCCACACTGTCCCACCTTGAGGTTTGAACCAGCAGTCAGAAAGCGCTGGAATCCTCAGAGGGGACTTAGTGGCGATGTTGCCAGGTTCACAGGGGAATTAGGGAAAATCAGTGGGCATCACAGAGGTGACAGGTGACAAAGGAAAATTGTGAGCACCCCAACCCAGGAGACACCCTCAGGGGAGACTGAGGCTGACCACAGAGGTGAGGCTTGGCTTCCCTGTGCCCTTGGCCTCAGAAGAGGCTGCAGGCCATTCTGTTTGTGGTCATTGCCAGGATGCTGGAGACTGGCTGGCTTCTTTCTGCCAAGGGTAGAGAAAAGTGGCTTGGGTACAGCAGTTTCCTACATCTCAACTCGGTGGTATGCCTCACCAATGAGAGGGCATCTAGGGAATAAAGCCGAGTGGGCGCTGTCCTGCCCGTCAGAAGCCCAAAGCTGCCTGGCTCACCCCTGCGCAGACTGACCCCACCTGCGGAGTTGGGCTCCCAGCCCACTGAGGCAGGTCCCAGCTGCTCACAGCCATGCAGGCCTGCTGTGGCCACCTCAGCAGACACGGTCCATGTGTATTGGAGGGATGGCTCTGATTCTGAGCCTTGATTTAACAATCAATACAATACACAATCTTAGGTATTAACAGTTGATTTAACTTGTTATTTATAATGAAAATACACAAAAGCAAAGGTTCTCCCTCCCAGAGCCACTTCCTTGATATCTTTTCCATATTCCATCTTCATACCCATCTGGCAGAATCTGACTCATGTCTGCTGTGTGTGTCCCTGTGCATGTGTGTCTGTGTACGTGCATGTATCTCTGAGCATGTGCATCCACATGTGTATGTGTGTGCATGCACTAATGTGTTTGCTGTTGTTAGTTAGGTTTCAGTGGAAACATAAGTGGTCAAGGAGAAAGACTTAGAGGCCAGAGATTTAGCTCAGTGGTTCTGGCACCTGCCTAGCAAGCACAAGGTCCCTGGCTCGATCCTGGTAACCACATACAACAATACCAGGTGTGATGATTCACAACTACCAACAATTAGTACCATCCAACACAGTGCCAGGTGTGGTGGCTCATGCCTGTAATCCCAGTACTTGGAAGGCAGAGGCAGGAGGATTTCTGTGTTCCAGGCTTGCCTGGGCTACATAGTGAGCCCAGGGCCAGCCTGAACAAAATGAGACCCTATCTCAAAAAAAAAAGATTTAAAATCCTGAATGAGGAGGGGAAAGGGCTCTTCGGCCATCCTTGGGGTAAGTTTGTCATTGAAAACATAAGGTGCAAGGCAAGGCTCTGTGGCAGTGTTGTTTTTTTTTTTTTGTTTGTTTGAGCCAGGGTCTCACTTTGTAGTTCAGGCTGGCTCTGAGCTCACTATGTAGCCCAGGCAAGCCTCGAACTCAGCAATCCTCCTGCCTCTGCCTCCCAAGTGCTGGGATTACAGGCGTGAGCCACCACACCTGGCACTGTGGTATGTGGTATTGATTGCTGATGGGCATGAGTCTCCATGCCCAGCATTGTATGCGGTTACCGGGGATTGAACTCAGTACCTCGCGCTTGCAAGGCAGGCACCGGCATCACTGAGCTAACCCTCTGGCCCTGTGGCAGTGTTTTAGAAGCAGCACATTTCAAGCTGAAGTCTTGTGTGGAAACTGGGAACAAGAATCAAAATAAGGCCCTGCACGGTTGGCCTTGCCTTGTACCCTGATTCCAGCCTAGGGTCAGTGGCGTCTGGCATTTGCATCTCTCTGTCACTTCCTAACTTCTATGCTGATTGTTCTAACAGGCTGTTCCACTGGCTTGCAGGGGGGACACTAGCTGACTTTGTATTGAAAGGCTGTGTGGGGTGTGCTGGACATCAGGTCTGTCCGGCCCTCTGACTTCCCCTTAGCTTCCCTGACCCTCTTCAGGGGTTGTCCTCTGCCTGCGCCACCTCCATCTTCAGGGCCTGGGGCTGGTGTGGCACCTCTGGTGTGTCACAGTGTGTAAAGCCACCATTACCTCCTACATCTCTTCTCCACTTCCTTTCCTCCCACTTCACCAGGACGCTCCCCACTCACTCCATGAGTCTGAAGGCAGAAAGGCCTGGCCCTGAGCCTGGTGCCTCCCACAGGAGGCCTGTGGGTGGACATGACTGAGAACATCCTGTGGGTGCATGCGTGCATACGTCTGGCAAGATGGCTTTTAGCAGGTTCTCAGAGCGACTGAGCCCCAGAAAAGTGCAGAGCAAGGAGCCTAACTGCCCCCACCCAGGCCTCCAGAGAGCTGCCTGCAAAGCAGGGTTCCCCACTGCTGTTGGCCAGGACTTTAAGGGGGAGCCTCTGCCAGGGGAACAGCCCACCCTTTCAGATATCTCACCATAGATAATTGTAGGGCTTATGGGGTTCTCAGGCCAAGACTACACTTGTTCTTTGTCCCCTGTCTCTGTGGTGATATTCTGCAAAGCTTTTGGGAACTAGGGTGTCCCACCCGGTAGCACCTCACTTTTCCTGTCTGTTCAGACAGGCAGCAGTACAGAAATAGTTCTTTTTCTTGAGCCACTGGGTGCCTCTTACCACCTCAAGCAGGAGAGCTCTGTTTTGATCTGAGCCAGCCCTAAAATCCTATAAAACTAACTGGAAAAGATATGGGGACTTCTGACCTTCAAGACTGTGAGAAAATAACTCTTTTAAGCAAAAAAGGAAAAAGTATGTATGTATGCATAGTATAGACATACATGTATCCATGGCTGTGATGGGGCCAGGGCATCATCTAGACTCTCAAAAGAGGCTCTTGATGTCCATGCTGTGGAATCACCTCTGGCTCTGATGTATGACCGTAGGATATGGCCATGTCACTTTGGAAACCAAGTCAATACTGTTCCCCAAAAATGAAACCTTGCGGTACATAAACCCATGGTTTAGCAGGAAATGTCATTGAGTCCATTACGGGTCAAGAATTGCTGAAAAATGTCATTGCTCTTCGATTGACACTGCATCCTGCCTCTCCAGCTGCTCCCTGCACTGGGAACAAGCCGTGTGTGGCTCCAGCTGTTGCCAAGGCAGTTAATTAAACAACCGGTCCAGTAAATACCATTCAGCAAAACAACTCAAACCAAATCCCCTTTGCTCTGACCTCATCGTCCCCAGTATAGTCTGTTTCCAGGGGAGACTGAGAGGCCTGTGGTACAGGTCTGTGCTCCACCATGTACCTTGCAGATGGAGGTCTGGTGACAGGCCTTCTAGCACTTCTTCTTCCTGCACAGGCCATACATGCAGTACACCCAGGCTGCTGGGGCAGGAAGGCTGTGGCAGGCTGGTGTCGGGTTCGTGCTTTGCTGGGCACTGGTACAGAATGGAACCTCATCCATGTGCACTTACCCTGTGTGACAGCCATAGTGAGACCCCTCCCTTGAGTTATGTCTGTCACCTGTGCCACCCGCAGCAGCCCACTTCTCCTTGGAATGACAGACACTGTCCTGGCTCCTCCTGCTTTTCAGGTCTTGTCTGAGGTTCAGACCAGAGGAGGCCCTGCAGCTGACAGGGAGTGTTCCCACAGTGGTGGTGGGGCAGGGGCTGACCTGGGTCACCCTGGCACCTGGGACCCAAGAGTGGCAGTGCACCCAGTGAGCCCAGAGATGGTGGGCCCCCAGCAGGGAAGGAGACGTGAGCTCAGGGGAGTTTTATAAGGTCACCATCCCACAAACGCAGCAACTAGACTCTCAGAGCAAAACCCAGCTTTCCTAAAGTCAAACTTTTGAAAATCCTTCTGAATTCAGGGATTAGAAGGCAAAGCAAAGAGGCTCTCGATCCATGCTGGGGAATGACCTTTAGTCAATGGAGCTTGGGTTTAAAAAGGCAGGAACGTGATGAGGCAGAGACTGATGGCCCTTCAGGGACAGTGTGAACCTGGTCCGGTGGGAACCAGACACCCTGGGCAGCTTCCTGAAATCCTGTGGGCTTCCTGCTAAGCCCGGGACACATGTGCTGGCCTGGCAGTGCGGCCTGCTAGGCTCCTTGGCCCAGGCCTGCAGGGGGCCTCAGGGCCACACATCCCCGTGTGGAATGTAAGGTTCCAAGCAAGCCCTAAGATGCCTTTGCTGGGCCTTATTTCCATTTGGGGTGGGAGAGGCAGCTGGAAGGCCTGAGCAGGGAGGGGCAGGAAAATGGGGTCAAGGGGAAAGGGCCACTGATAAGCGTCCTTCCCGTCCTTCCCGAGGCCATGGGCGCTGTCAGGAATGGTTTTAGGTAACAGATTCCTTGCCCTTTAGTCAAGCCCTTGTAGTGAAGTCACCATAGCAACCAAACAAAGTTCTTGGGCTAATGATGGGAGCTTTCCAATAATCAACCTGTCAGTCACTGCTCTCGCCCTTCCTGGCAGCCCGCCCAGCTGGCTTTGAGGGCCCAAACTATACACCTAAGAGCCACTGCAAAAAGCAAATGGTTTCTCTTCCTGCTCCACAGTGAACAAGGCCACCTCCTCCCACTCCATGGTCCCCAGACCTCAGTCTCTCCCAGGAATTCCTGCTGGTCCAGCCCTGAGCCTAGGGGACTTGGGAAGTCTTGAGGGAAGGTCTGCTGCCCCAGCAGGGAATAGTATGGCCCTCTCTGCAAGCCAGAGCTTGTTGTCCATGAACAAATGAACCGGCACAGCCATTTGCCCCAAGAAACCTAGACTGTTTTGGAAAATGTTTGAGCTGATAACTAGGCAGGAGCTGGAGCCAGATCTCAGTGAAATTCTGGTAAAGTTAAACCTAGGGAACCGCTCTGATCTACCTGGCTGGCTTCACCTGTTTTTCAGATGTGTGCAATGCAGTCCTGGTGGTGCATTCCACTGAACAGAGTCCTGGGGCGTTGTTAACATTTCTGCCTTAAAATGCTGTGTGTTTAATTGTTCTTATTAAGGACTTGTAGTACATCAAAAGGATGCTTAAAATTCCAGCACTTTTGTGAGGGGATAGGAAGCAAAGGCATTAACACAAACAGTTTATCACTTTGCTGAGCTCACAAAGCATGTGATAACGACACCAGCCACAGGGCCACACTGTGGGCCATGTGGCCAAAGGGTGTGTTAATGGTAGATTCTCTGGCGGCTGCAGACCCTTCCCAAGGTCACCTCTTACTCCACACGCACCCTGTGATCTTGCTCTGTGTAGTATGTACCGAAAGGTGTACCTCACCCTCCAGGGTGCATCCTCACACCAGAACTGGGGAGAGCAGATGTGATGGTTTCTTTTATTTGTCCAGAGAAGGAAGGAGGGAGGACAGATATTTGTACATTTTCCAAAAGGAAGGCACCTGGCTGGACACGTGGTTCTCTGTAGGGGAGGGCTCTTGTCCCTGGCACAGTCTCGATGCACCGGGCTAACTTGGTCTGCACAGGGAGGCTGCAGGTCCCCCAGCCTGCTCTCTGGCTCATGTAAGGCAGGACTACCTTTTTCTATGTGCACACCTTTCTGGAAGGTCTTCATTGCTGAATAGCTCTGCACAGGTTATATATGATTTATGTTCAGGTCACCCAAGATCAGGAATTGGTCACTGGGTGTGGTCTACAAGGAGGAAACCCTTTTGAGGAAAACTCAGGTTTCTGTTTCTTCATTGAGGCGTGGAAGATCCTCATGAGCTTCAAAGATGAGGGGACATGAGTCAGTGGAATCTTCTAGGCCCTGGGAAAAGACTAGTTTTAGAGTGAAGAAGAGCTACTAAGATCCCTTGTGTATCACAGATTAGTCCCCGGGAAGGTCATAGGGCTTATACTAAGGGTGGCCCTCCCTCTTTCAGAGTCCTTGTGAAAATCACATCCTCAGAGCATGTGTGTGAGTTGAATGCATCAGTCTCCCTGGTAGAGCCTTTTCCTGAGTCATGAATTTGGAGGAGTCTGGGAGATCTTTGTGTCCCCATGTGTCCCTGTATCCTGGCCAGGGCCTGGGCTCCTGTCTGTGAGAGCCAGATCATGGGAGACTAAAGGGGGCTCCACTGGCTGGCCCCTGTCCCCTTCCCTGCTCCTTGCTGCTTTCCTCTTGTGTGAATGGGACCCTGCACCCCCCACCCCAGCCTTGCCCTACCTCCCAGCTCCTGGGGTGTCCTCTGCTACTTCCTCCAAGCTCACTTTGTCCTTGGAGCGCTGTGCCTTTCTGTTCTCCTTATCACATTTCCTCGTGGCTTCCGATGTGTTATGTGAGAGCCCCTCTGAGGCTAGCTATGCCTCATGTGTCTCTCTTCTACCCTCCCCATGGGAATCCAGAGCAGGGTACTCAGCACACTCTGGGAGACCCTCAGTCCGGTAGGTCAGGGGAGCTTGGTGGGTATTTTAGACAGAAAGAAACACAGAAGATCTGGTTGGCTTACAGCCCCCATTCTGTTCTGTTAACAGGTGTCATGTTTGTTGGCCTTTTGTGTGTGTATGACTTGTGTGTACATCCGCATGTATGTGTTACTAAGGATTGAACACAGGGCCTTTGCTCTGAGCTGTCCTTTTGTTTTTAATTGTGAGACAGGGTCTTGACAAATCTCAAGTTGGATGAGCCTGGGCTGGGCTCAAATTTGAGGGCCTCCTGCGTCAGTCTCTGACCATGCTGGGATTATAGCTGTGTACCATCAGACCCAGCTTGTATTTATTGGTCTTTGTAACACTGCTATTATAATGGGCAGACAGGTGGCCAAGCAGGGACTAGCACCCAAGCCAACAGACAGCCGGATAACCTGGCAAGCTAGAAGCCTGGTGCTCGGCCAACCACGGCAGCACACCCTGCTCCTGCCCTCTACAGCACTGCCTCCCGTACTGCCCTCACACTCCCCTCAGTTGCCTGGGAGGCCTGGGAGCTATTGCTGTTCTTCCCGTCTTAGAGATGAGGAAACAGCAAAGTAACCAGTTGCACATAATAGTAGCTGGGTAAGTAAGAATAGCAGGGCAAACATGGGTGGATCCCTTCATGAAGGGCCAGGTTCCTGCTGGGCCCCGCCACCTTGGGGAATTAACCTCTGCTAAGCAAGCACTTTACTACATCACTGGCCATTTTGTAAAAACTTTGAGGCAGGATCTTACTAAACTGTCTAGGCTGGCCTGGAACTTGTGATCCTCCTGCTCTGCCCCCCAAGTAGCTGGAATTATAGGCATGTGCAAAAATAAATGAAAAAATAAATATATCTTTGCACAATTTTGGGGCCAAGAGCTGCTTTTCCTTCCATTTTATAAATAGGAAACTGAGTCTCTGAGAAGTGCAAGGCCAGTGACTGGAAGAAGGGGTGTGGAGTCCAGTGTTGAACGCTGCTTCCTGTCTCTGAGTGCATCTCAGTGTAGCCTACAGTGGGCCCTGTCGTGGGTCCCTGTGCTGAGTGTAGGCTCTGGCCTCCTGGCCAAGCAGCTAGACTTTCCAGAGGTGTGGCCGCCTGACTCGGAGCATAGCCTGCTTTTCCACTCAATTATGTGTTTCTATAAAAATAGAACTCTTCATTAAAACAGCGAGGTAAGGCCATCAGCTAGAATCACTAATTGCTGTCCTTTAAAGAGATAATAAACCCTCTGTACATTGCCACACCTTCACCCCACAGGCAGGGCTGAGAGCTGGAGAGCAGGAGGAGCAGCTGCCCAGCCTTGAGCACGGCTGGACCAGTGGGGCAGCTCTGGGAGTCCTGTGACCGCGCCTCCTCCTCGGTGCTTCCGCACAGGTTTGCCGAGTGGCTCCGGGAAAGGCATTGCGGATGACAGATAACAGCTCGGCCCCTGCCCTGATGCCTGCAGGACCAGGTAGAAGGCAGGTGTGATGTGTCTCCAGCAGCACTGTGGCAGCCACTGGCCTTCCAGGCTCTGTTTCTTTTCCAGCAGCCTCCCCAGTCACACCATTATCCTCCTGCTTTGCAGACGAGGCAGTGGGTCCGGGGAGGCTAAGGTATGCAAAGCAAGTGGCAGAGCCTAGAAGTGTCCAGGGCCCCGTGGCCCACTGGACTAGGGAGTGAGCCAGGAGCTTGAGGAGGCTTCCTCAGGTCTGTGACAGTCACCACATTTGAATGTCTCTTGTGTGCTGAGTCACTTTAAACATGTGAAAGTGAAAATGTGGACCTGAACCTGCTGTCTGAGTCCTTCCCTGAAGCCTGCTCCACACCACCAGCAACCCCGCCTGCAACAGCAGGCCCTGGGTGGGCAGCTGTGAGGGGCTGTGGGGGACAGGAGGGGAGCCCTGTACAGGGACAGCTGGCATGATCTCTGACCGTAGCACAGTATTCGCTTAACCAGGACCTCCCAGAAACATCCCATTTATAAGACAACTTCTTTTGTTTGAAAGAGCTTTCAGGAAGACCATGCTCACCAGTTCTGAGGAGGCTCACTCTAAAGTTTCTTCTCTTGGTAACAGTGGAAGGAAATTATCTCTGCCTCAAAATGGAAAGAGCTCCAAGTCTTAATCCTTTTGACAAATAATTAGCAGTCTAATCCTTCCCTGAGAGCAGGCCAGGGCGGGCCTGGGAGAGAAGGAAGAGGGACAGAAGCCAGCAATCTCTCGAAATTTTCCTCCTGAGCTCTGGCCAGAACAAGTAGGAAGGTCAGCAAGAGCCTGCCTCCTCCACGCACGCACACACGCGCACACCATCCTTATTCCCTGGCAGGTTCCCGCCTCTGACCAGAGTGCAGGGGCGGATGAGGTGGGCAGTTAGGAAGGGCTGCTGCAAGCCTGGCGCTGTTCTCCAAAGGGCTCAGCTCTTTCCTGGGAGTCGGCACTGTGGTTCCTGCTGGCATCAGGGCACACACATCTGGAGTTTGGTCTAGGTCTTGGGGAGCAGCAGGAATGAGGCTGGCGTCCAGCACAGTCCAGCAGTGTGATGAACACTGCATGGTTCATGCTGCGTCCCCAGAGAACACCCACCCACACATCTGCCTCAGAAGCCAGTGGTGCGGCCAGGCACGGCCTTGAGAGACCTCCGTGTCTTCTCTGTGGCTCAAGGAACAGAGTAATGCTTGGGGGAGGGGTCATACCCGAGCTCGCTCGCCCACACTTGGTTGTAGAGTCAGTGGGCCTCTGGAACTCCAGAGCACCAGCCCACAGACTCCTGCAGGGCCCACAGCCTGTGGTTCAGAAGGCCGCACCCAGCGCGTCAGGAACCACAGCTGGAGGACTGTGTCACAGGTCCCATGGCTCGTGCTTCCTTTCCAGTGTTAAGACAGAACCTGTGATGTGCCAGGCGGATGGCAGCAGAGCTGGGAGTTTCCCTCCTCAGCCAGTGTCTTTGTCCTGCGGTTGCGCTTGTCAGACTGCCAGGATATTGGAGGCCACTGGGCAGAAGTTCTCCAGGGCCGCACCGTGGGGCTTTGCCCCGGGACTGTCCCCTCGGATGAAGACACACCCGGCACGCACATACTTGGGAAGAGCCAGCTGCTGGCCTGCTGTAGCACACTGCCCCTCTCCAGGCCTGTCTCGCACAGAACGCTCTTCCGCACATGCTTTGGGCTGGGCATGTCTGGCTCTGGCCCCTCTGCAGCTACGAGGACTCGAGTGAGCAGGTTCCTGGTGTGAGCAGGCACCATGTGGTCAGCACCGAGCAGGTTATGCATCTCACAGGTGGGGCACAGGGCACCACCTGTAGCCAGGACTGGCAATCGACTGTTTCTGAAGTGTCATTTTAAAAATGCTTGGTAGGAGGTTATCTTCACTGTTGAACTCTTAAGCATATATAATGGAAAGAGAAGTGTGAGGTACTAACCAAATATAGTCCCGGACACCAGAGAAAGCCAAGGTGGACTTCTTTTTTGAGGAAGGGTCTCACTGTTAGCCCAGGCTGGCCTCCAACTCACAGAAGTTCTCCTGCCTCAGCCTCCTGAGTACTGACATTATAAGCAAGTGCTGAGATCACAGATGTGCACCTCCACACTATCCTTTGATTTGGTTTGAGTTTTTGCCTTTTTTTTTTTTTTTCTTGAGACAAGGTCTTTATACTTCAGGCTGGACTTAAACTCACCAGGTACTCCAGGTAGGCCTCAAACTTGTAGTCCTGCCTCAGCCTCCCCAGTGCTGAGATCATGTACTCTCACACCTGGCTAGAGTTGTGATTTTTTCTAAAAAAAAAAAAGGTCTCAGAATCCTTTTTTCAGATGGAATTTTAGACTTATCCTATATATAATACAGATGCGGAAGTGCTGGGCTGCTGGAAGAGGTGAGGAACTAGATTTGGCTGTGCTGCCCAGTCCCAACGGCCAGCTGCCCTGCTCTGACTGTTCCTGACTGCTCTGGCTATGAGGCTCCCTGTAAGCCCCACGCATGTGGGTGGGCAGCAGCCACCCATGGCATGGTCAGGAGGGGCGGGAGACCAGCCCGAGCCCCCCCCCCCAGGGTGAACCAAGAGCATTGGCTCTCCTCTGTGCAAAGCGGGCTTGTGGATGGCTCCATCCAGACCCAATGACACCTGTCCTAAGGGAGGATATTCAGCCCTCGAGGGGACACTCAGAGAGTCAGAGGGTGACCTCTGGTTAGGACTTGGATGGATGTCCGAAGGGGCGGCCGAGTCCCAGCAGAGGTACAACATGGAGCAGGGCAGGGACAAGTCCGTTACTGGGCTAAGATTGTTGCTGAGTCCCGTGTGCACATCCACATTCCTGGAGGGCAGCAGGGGTAGCAGGTAGGTGGACCAGAAGGCCTGAAGGTCCACTGAGCTCTGCGACTGCTGCATGGACGGTAGACAAGGAGAATGATCCCAGTGGGTGCTCAGCCCCGGACCAAGCAGCACCGTGGTGAGAGCCCAGAATCCGGGAGCAGACCAGAGAGACTATGGGAGCACTTGCCCTGCCCAAAGAGGACGTGTTGGGCTGAGAAATTCCACCCAGGCCACTTATGCCAGTGAAATGTTAGCAGCCTCAGGATGTAACTTGCTTTGATAGAAGCTGCTGGGATATCAGCTCAGCTTTCTGTTCCAAGCACGTGTGTGGTCAGGTCTACCAGTGGCTGTCCTGGCCCTCAGCAGTGGGAAGGGGCTGCAGCCCCGGGAAGCTGCTGGGGAGGAGGCGAGTCTGCAGAAAGCCTGCCCCGGACAGTCCCTGATCTGCTAGTCACCTGCATGGGACTCTGCTGTCCTGGGCCCCTGTAGGCTTCTTGGCCTCACCGGCACTCTGTGCTCTGACCTTCTCACCCACCTCCTTAGCCCCAGTGTCTCCCCCACTTCCAGCCACAGCCCATCCACCATCTTCATCACATGCCAGCTGCAGCGAGACCCTACCCCCTTTCCTAGCACTGAGTCTAATCCCAAAATACAGCCCTTGATTCTCAGGCAACTTGACATTTATAGCAGTCCCATTGTTACCCTGAAAACAGAATGGTGTCTTCTCCATAGTCTGAAAAGCAGTGATACCTCACACTGGTCAGTACTGGCCCCCTTGAGAACCTGGGAAGACATTGGGCTGGGGTCCTGTGCTCCCAGCAGCCCCTCCCGGAGACCTGCGCCTGTCCAGCCACTCTGTGGGTCCCACTTTCTGCCCTTGGGCCCCAGGGCCACTGTTCATGAAGGGTGCAGAGAGGCGAAGGGTGGGTTTTGAGTTAGGCTTGCAAAGAGGTGAGCGAGGAGAGCAGAGCCGTGTTCCTTCTCTGCCAGCAAGTCACAGTCTTAGGAGCAAAGAGAAAGGCACAGAGTGAAGCTCGAAGCCCAGGTCTCATGCAGAAGAAAGAGGCCCAAACCCAGCTGAGGTGGTAGGGAGAGCAGCTCCTGGGGAGGCCCAGCCTCCCGGGCACCCCGGGCGATCTGGAGCCCGGCCTCTCTGCACAGGCAGCGACCACAAGCAGGCCGCACCACACAGAGCGGCCTTCCTGCCAAGCACTCAGCCAGGGGCAGCTGCAGCCTAGCTGTGCTCTCACCAGGGTGTCCAGGCAGCCCCATGTGTCAGTACTGCGGGCCACGAGTGCACGGAGTATTTCCGTCCAGGGTAGAAAACTGAGGCCGCCAGGACCCTCCTGTGGTACTGCTAGACCTCCCAACACCCAGCGTGCTAACACTTGCCTGGTGGGGTCTCCAGCCTCCACTCCCATCCAGTTCTTGGTGAGCAGGCGTTCTGATGGGGCTGGCTTGAATGTTTCGGTCTCCTAGTTGGATTTTGGCTGCCCTCCTTGATCCCACCTCTCACCTGCTGTAAGGGTCACATCCTACACTCATCCATGAGGAGATTGGCATTTGAAGGTAAAGGTCCAAAGCTGCTCTCGTAGTATAGCAATTGTCCCCAGTTGGTCTTTGAATAGGGTTTCATGTTAAATCTCTTATCTAAGGTAGCTGGTTATCATCTTAGGAAATTGACGGAAGAACTTTGATAGAGTAAAATGGGACCATTTGAATTCAGGGTCAGCTGAATTCAGGTCACACTTCATTTAGATGCTGGTCAGTGCCAGCTCTGTGCTGGCAAGGCAGAAGGCAGACTTCTACCCTTGTGATGGCCATGGTACCACCCATAGCCTCCCTGGTCAAAGGTGTGTTCTGGGTGTTTTACTGAGGCCCCATCCTGGGCTCCATGGCTCAGAAGGCCATGACTCTGCTGTGCGCCCATGGCCCCACTTGGCCGAGGAAGTGGGGAGGCAGAGCCAGCCAGGAGTCACATCTGACTGTGCTCGAGAGGGTGGCAAGACGGTACAGGACCAGGGGACAGTGGTGCGAACAGGACAGGGGCTGAGAAATGCAGAAAGGTGCTTCATGCTTTACCTGTGAAGATGGGGAGAAACTGAGGCATGGGAAGAAAATGAGCAGACTGAGGGTATGGCAAAGGTGCTCACAGGCCCGCTGCCTTCTGCGGACTGCTGGGGTAGACCACCCTGGAGGAAGCCTTGTTGGGCCTGACTGCTACTGTCTCTCTGCAGCCTGATGTTCACCAAGGTGAAGCTGCAACAGGTTCTGAAAGGCCCAGAGGAAGCCCTCGTGACCTGCAGACAAATGCTACAGCTGTGGCAGTCTCTGTACAGCTTCTCCCAGCTTGGGTGAGTGGCTTCTTTGTCCCTGGGGTTGCCAAGGATGGGGAGAGGGTCTCCAGGCAGTGGTTGTCAGGGTAACAATCTTCGGCTGAGTGGCCACAGTGCCTGGCAAGGTAAGGGATGGTGAGGGCATTTGAAGGAGAGAATGAAACTTGGCATTCACATGATCTAGTTTTAACTTCTTCACCATCTTATAGGATATATGTGAAGAAATTGAAGCTCAGAGTGCTACAAAGGGAGAGAAACTTGGCTGAGCGCCTGAGCCAGGCCCTGAGCTTGTTGCTGTATCTGGCGAGTCAGCCACTTATATATTATATATCATGTAATTTTATTATCAGCCCAGAAAGGAGACTGACTCAGTTACTTACCTGGTAGGTGATACTGGTATTCCTAGGACTTAAACCTGGCCCTTCTGAGTCCCAGCTGTGGCACCTGTCCCTTCTTTCCTGGATCTGTGTGGAGGCTAGAGGAAGAGCAAGCCAGGCCCTGAGGATCAGGGCACACATGTCCCACTGAATCTGGAGCCCACAGGACATTGGGCTCAGCCTGTGCTGCCCAAAGGGACAGGGACCTCATGAAGGGCAAGGCGTTGTCTTTTCCTTGACCTCTGGCTCTACCCTCCCTCCAGGACTGCTGGCTGTATCCCCTTTAGGCCTCAGGGGCCCCTCTCCCATGGGTATTTGTACTTTCTGACTCCATACTTCGCAAAGGAACATTATCCTAATGGGACTTACAGAAATTGTGTCCCAGGGAAACAGGGACAAGGCCAGCCCTCCCTTCATGGCCTTGAGGCCAGGAGAGCAGAACAGGACCAGCAATGGAAGCTCCCAGAGGTAGACTGTGGGGCAGGGAGGAGGCTGACACAGCAGGGTCTGCCTCTTGTGAGAAGGCCTGCGTTCTCCTGCTACCTGCCCTCTGCTGTGGCAGAGAGCTTGCCCCAGAGCTGGCTCTACCTTGTCTGCGGCCTCTCTGGGGTGGCTGGTTGCCTGCCTATCTGGATGCCTGCTCCTGGCAGGGCCACTCAGAGCCATGGCCGGGGCCCCTAAGTCCTGGCCTGTGCCTCCTTTCTGGCAAAGGCTGCTGGGTGCTCTCTCGGGGGCAGGCCTCAAGCTTGCTTCACCCACCTCACACAGTCCATCTCCTCTATGACCTGAGAAGCCCCTGAGCACCTCTCCCAGGAAACTCCCCACAGCACCTCCTCCCAGAGCAGGGTGGAGCTCAGCCTAGCCGGCTGCCTGGACCAGAAGCTGGATGTAGGAACTTTCCAGCCTTCCCAGACTAGAAAGATTCGTCTTTGCACCTGGGACCACAGATCAGAAACCAAGGCTTATTATTTATTACCTAGTTTTGGGCAACCTGGAGTCAGGACCAGAATCCACAGCCCCAGGATCTGACCTCCCCCTGCCCTACCCATCCAGCCTACCCCACCTCTCACCAAACTCCCTGGCCTCCCCCTCTACCTCTCTTCTGCCAGGGCTACACAGTTGGTGATGATGTCCTCATCACCCCCTGGGCCCCTGCATCATGCACCCACCAATCACCCAGCCTCAGCAGCTTTGGCTCAGCCTCTCACTGGGCTCTCTGCTACTTGCTCAGCAGGGAATGTCTCCTCTCGGCATCTGCATCTAAGGCTTGTCCTGCTGGGGACTGACCTGTAACTATGTGGCAAGTAGCCTCCAGAATGGGCTATTCTGCAGCCTAGGAGAGACCCCTTCCAAGGAGAGGGAGAAAGCAGGAGGTGGGATTATCTTCAGAAGGACACTGTGCTGAGCCCTGCCCAGGCCCCCAAGTCACTTTTTGACAATCCTGTGAGATGGAGATTGTCACACTTGTTTTTAGGAGAGAAAGGTCACAAAAAAGGTCAAATGGCTTTGCTGAATATCATGTAGCAAGAAGAGGTATTGTGATTTTCACCTAGCATCTCTGTGGGCGCCCGCTGGGAGTAGGAAGAGGATGGAGAGGAGGGGAACCAGCCTGAGCCCGGCTTTGGGTACTGGTTTCCTCTGGTTCCTACCGAGATGAGCGTGCATCCACAGGCACAGGTGGGGACAGTGTGAGCCTGGCTTGGGATGACGGAGACACCGTGGACCCTGGTATTATTTTCAACATCATCCCCTTGGCCCCCTCAGAAGAGAAGAGGCCTTCAGCTCAGGAAGGGCTCCTCTCTAGCCTTGCTAAGTTCCGTGCAGGTCGAGGGCAGCGGGCATCTTTGGCAGTGGAAATGGGTCAGCTGGGACTGCATATCCCTGGGGAGAATGTGACAGTTCCGCTGCAGTCCTGAGCTGGTGGTGTCTTCCCGCATGCACCCCACTTCCACTCTAAGAACAGTAGAACTGCAAGTACCTGAGGAATTGGGTGGGAGGGATCGGAAACCAAAGGCTGGGGCTACTGCTTGTTATCTGCCATGCCAGGGCCCCACTGGCTCTCCGGGGTCCCCCTGGCAGGTAGGGGATCTTCTGGCAGGAATGCCACTCCTTCTTCGGGTGGCCCAGGGCACTCCTGGTATCCTGCAAATACCAAGCTTTCCATGGAAGCTAGTCCAGACTCTCCATTCTGCGCCTGGCTCTTTCTACACATTGAGAGGGTGGCAGCTGAGAGGCCAAGGCCTCAACCTGGTCTGCAGTGGTGTCTCACCCTGCCTGGTCTCAGTGGAGGGAGGAGATAGCATGGGAACATCTCTGCTCCCCGTCTGGGTTGCTGTGGGGCTGTGCGGATACGCCCTGCTTCTCGGTCCTTCCCGGTTGTTCTGACTTGGACCTTGGTCAGTGCCAGCGCCTGTCTCAAGTGAGTTTTCCTTGTTCTCCTGGCAGCCCACTCTTATCAACCCTGCCCTCCCTTGCCTTCCAGAGGCCTGGAAAAAGATAGCAGCTTAGGTGAGGGGCTCACCATGAAGAAACAGAGTGGCATGCACCTGACCCTGCCTGACGCCCATGATGCAGACTCTGGTAGGAATGTGCCCTGTGAACCTCTGTTCGTGTGGGCACACAGCTCACCGTACCTGGATCCCACATGGAGGGTGGCATCTGCCCAACCTGGCCAAACCCCCTGCTTCTCCTTGCCACCACTGGCCACCACTGCCCAAGGGCATTGGATGCGTATCAGGTGGCCCAGGGCTAGGTGGAGGGCAGCTGGAGTGGGGAAGGGAGGGACCCTGCCTTGGTGGGGGCGGAGATGGGGCAGAGACTGTTCCCTTCAGGCCTGTGCCACAGGCCAAAGACTATCTAATGTCACAGAGATGAGTCCAGCAGAAAGGAATGAGCCGAGCTCTTTGCATTGCTAAACCCAAAACTGACTCTTGCTGGAAAACCGATCCTGAAACCTAAGGCTTGTGAAATTCAAATAAATCTGGGAACCACAAACTTTCACATTTAAGCTGAGGACCTGATTAAAGCAAAACACCTTCTTCAAAGACACAGGGAGAATTAGTCATGAGAACAAAAGTGTGAGTGGAGTTGTGCTCAGTGAAGTTGCTCTTTTTCTTACTTCCGCGGCCTTGAGCCAAGTGGCAAGGGATGGAGTTGGTTCCAGCAGCCATCTTGCATCTGAACCTCGGTCTGGCCCCACGGTCAGGTGCTGGGCTATGCGTGGATCTGCGGTCCCCAAGCAGGGAATGGTGAGAGCTAATGGCAGCCTCCCTGCCATTAGCGGGGAGGCTCATGTGCGTGGTTATGAGGGCTCCATGCACAGGGTCTCAGCAACTGGCATCGTCTGTGGTTTGCCCTCAGGCCTCCTGAGTTTATTGGAACCTTTACTGCCTCTGAGGCCAAGAGAAAAAGGGCTCACATTTCATCTGTACAGGAATTATAAATGTCAACAGCTTGTGTATCCCGAGCAGGGGCCCATGCCACCCACAAGTGCCACGAGAGAGGTTTTCTGAGGGCACAGGTCTCTCTTGAGCCACTGCCCAAGAACTCTTCACTGCCTCCCGTGGCCCCTTTGCACATGGAGACTTGTGAGAACAGAAAATAAAAACAGCAATGGAAGAAAAAAGGAGTCTCACTGCTACCCAGGCCATAATAAATGGCACTTCAGGCTTGTTTTTATGCACGCCCACACTTATTATGAAACTGTGATCCCATTGCTGTGTATCATGTGAGCACCTTCCACACGACATGCATGTCCCATGTGTGCAATGTTACTGTGATAACTGTGGTGTCTCAAAAGATTATACCTTTGGGCTGGAGATTTAGCTCAGTGGTTCCGGTGCCTGCCTCGCAAGCACAAGGTCCCTGCTTTGAAAGGTCCCTGGTTCGATTCCCGGTGACCATATACAACAATATCACGTCTGGTGACTCACGCTCACCAGCAATCAGTACCGCATACCACAGTGCCAGGCGTGGTGGCTCACAGCTATAATCCCAGTACTCAGGAGGCAGAGGCAGGAGGATTGCTGAGTTCGAGGCTTGCCTGGGCCGCATTGTGAGCTCAGGGCCAGCCTGAACTACAAAGCAAGACCCTGTCTCAAAAAAAAAAAGATTATACCTTTGCCTATTTTTAATTATTCCTGTCATTACCATCCAGGTAATTTCTGTTGACTTCAGTATTATAGGGAGGAGTTAGATGAGATTTGTGGCTGTTTTCCTTAGGTATATGTCCCATGAGATCTGCCTGCTTGCCCCTCACAAAATTGCTCCCTGCAGCTGTGGGACCATAGGCAGTAGACCTCCCTTGTGAGTCCGTGAGCTGTGTGCCAGCTGCCAGGCCCTGCCACCCTGCCTTGGCCTCAGTGCACTGTCTGTCCTTGCGGAGCTGCCATCCTGACGCTGCTGCCCAGCCCCATACCCTCTCGCTCTGCAGGCTCTCACCGGGCGTCATCCATCGCAGCTTCCCGACTGGAGGAGGCCATGTCAGAGCTCACCACGCCCACGTCAGTCCTGAAGCAGGGCCCCATGCAGCTGTGGACTACACTGGAACAGATCTGGCTGCAGGCTGGTGAGTGTCTGCCTGCAGCCACCAGGTCTGGCCTGGAACAGAGGGCAGCGGCGTGGTACAGGGCACTTTGGGACCAGGAACCTGCTGTCGGTTCCAATTTCAACTCCTCTTCCTCACTTGCCCCCGCGTGTCTGGCTCTGAGCCACCTCCCTGCTTGGCGAAGGTTCTGGGCAGCAGACATGGCTGGGAGAGGGCCTGAGTCAGGGCGGTCCATTTGGGCGGGTCAGAGAGCTGGGGCACAGAGACTGCTGTCCAGGTGGCAGTCTGTCGCGATCTCCAGGGGTACCCTTGTCCCTGTGGAGCCCACAGGCCACCGAGTCCTGGGAAGCAAGTGTCAGGAAGCCCCGACTCTGGTGTCACGCAGACTGGCGGCACTGAGCCAGTGTGAGCTGATGTGCAAAGTAGCCAGTGTGGCATTAGCAGGTGTTCCCAAGGGGTGCCCAGCTTCCCATCACTGCAGAGGAAGAGGCCATGCTGGGTGCGGGCAGACCACCCTCATCCTCAGTTTAGGAGGGACTTGTGGCAGAGTGTTTGACACTGGGCAATGGTATAGGAGGTAGATTAGAGTAAAAAGAGAAAATTGGGGCTGAAGATTGATAAAATAAATGTCAGCAACAGAGTGGAGAGGAAGATGAAGGCCCCTGTGGAAGGCGGGGCCTGCACCAGACCAGCCCGCCCTGGTGCCAGAGCTGCCCGAGGGCGCTATCCTCATCTTCATCATGCTCACCCTCCCGGGGCCTCCACCAAAGGGCTGGGGCTGCAGTCCCGGGGAGCTGGAGGAGAACTAGATGGCGGGACAGGCTGTGGAAGGCGCTAGTTAGCTCAGCTCTGAGGTCTTGCCTTACCTGTTTTGCACACGCGGCCACATTAGTATACAGCACGCCCCTGCGGTCCACCTTGCAAGGTCTGAATGTGGGAAAAAATGCTGGACCAGGATCCACAGAAACGCTAGACTCGGAAGCATTTTCCTAATACACATACTGCCCCGCTTAGCATCTCAGGTCCCTCAGCATGCCAGGGAGGTAGGGGTGGGCTCTGCAGCTTCCAGATCTTAAGTAGAAAGAGGAACATTGAAGAATCCAGAGGATAATAAACAAGCCTCCTCCTAGGCCAAGATTCCCCTGCGTCTCCCAAGACACCATATGGACTCTCCAGGGGGAGAGCAGAGCCCTGGCCCCCACCGCGTGCATGGCATGAGAAACAGCACCCACACGGGGCCTCTGCAGCTCCCAGGGCCTTCTGTTTTACTGATCTGCCACATTCCCTGCCTGGGGGCATCCCAAGCCCACTTGCATGTCTGCCCGCTCACTCGTGGTACTGGCCTATGCTGCTGTCCGGTGAAAGACGGGGACACATCAGCATAAAGTCACCCCGTGCAGCGAGGGATAAGCACATTGTCCTCAGCATCCCCAGTCCTTCCCCACTAATGGTTCCAGCAGCTGCCACGAATTTATAGGAAGGGAGAAGGATCCCTTCATCACTTTAGAATGAGCTAATCCCTCTGATTTGGTTCAAGATGAAATTGCAGCCCAATCTGTTTTGGCAAAAAGTTCCATCGTGAAGCCACTCTGGTTGGGAAATGCCACCTCCCCAGCCTCTGTCCAGGCCCGTAGGGAGGCGAGAGGCCTGTTGCAGGGTCTTGCTTAGACAGTAGGGCTGTGAGACGGGAGCTCCAGAGTCAGGACCAGAGCAAAGGTGCTCCGTGCCCCGCTCTCCGGCCGACAGTGCCGGCACAGGGAGGTGGACTAGAGAGCAGCTCTGCCTCCCTCCGCTTGCAGGAAGCTGGCCTGAGTCTCAGTCATCCAGTGCCAGCTTCATGCTGTCTAGACAGTGGCATCTAGTTGTTTGGATGTCCTACCTGCAGGTGCAAGCCACCCAGCTGTGGGTGCCGCATACCAGGCACCTGTGGCTGATGCTGGTGTTTATTACAAACTTATAATCGAGGGAAAGCAAGTTCTCCCCTTGGTCCTGCCTGCTCTCCTGCTTTTGTGTCTCTCTTCATTCTTTTTTCTTTGTCTTTCTCCTCTCTGCCCTCTTTTCCAGCCACTCCCTTGCAGTGCCCTCCTCCCACGTCCTCTCCCGTTGCTCTGACTTCCTCCTCTGTCTCCCAGCCTCCCCTGTCTGCAGGAAGTCCTGCCAGGCCTGCTGGGCCCCTAGCCCAGTCCCTTCGGGCTCCCTGTGCTCCAGGGCTGAAGGGCTGAAGTCAGCCTCTGGGTTCTCCGTGACTGTGCTGGCCTTTCTCCTTCCTTCTGTGTCCTTTATTCTGGGTGTCCATATGTCCTGATGGTCTACTGCAGGAGCAGTGAGGGATGTTTATTTCCTTTGGGGTCATCAAAACTGCCTACACTGGGGGTTCAGGGTTAGCCAAGGTGGATTCCTTTGAGGGCCTACATATTTCTCTCTTGCCCTGGGTGTCTCCAAGCTGTAAATCACTATGCTCCCTCCCTTTTCTGAGGTCTTGGGGCAGAGTCTCTGTAGGAAGGACACCATGCCAGGGAGGCCCCAAAGGCCTGGAGGTGGCTCTGAGTCCCCAGCCTCTGGGTGAGCCCCATCCCCAGGCCAGGGTGGAGAGCCTGGGCTCTGGCAAGAATGGGAGGAAGACTGGAAGGAGCTCTGGGTGCAGGGTTGGAGCAGGATGCCTCAGAGAGAAAAGCAATGAAAGGGACTCTCACAAAGCTCCAGGGAGCAGATGTTTTCCATTCGTAGCCTGCGGGAGAGAAAGCACAGAACCGTAGGGGGTGGGGAAGGAGCTAAGAGGAAGAAAACCAACCAGAAAGGGCGGGCAAGAGAGGATGGATGCCGAGAAGTAGGCGAGGAGGGTGAGGGGGCCAGAGAGAGAGGAGGGAGAAGAGGAGTAAAGGAGCCCAGGTCTAGGAGGGCCCTGTCAGCGGGGCACTGGACAGGAAAAGCTAGGAGCAGCGAGAGCTGGGCCAGCCCTGGCCGTCCAGGATGGATGTGTGAAGCCTGGGCCAGGTGCCAGGCTGGGAAGGGAGGTCCAGGCAGCAATGGGCAGGGCGCCATGGGCTCCTTCTGCAACCCAGCTGACTGGCCGTGAGCACCATGTTTGGTAAAAGAGTGCATAGGAGCCAGGCCATCTGCCCAGTTGCACTGAGGTCAGGAAGTGGGGGCACACTTCAGGCCCCTCACTGGAGGCTAGACCTGTGTGCGGTGTGGCCAGAGACCTTGGGAGACCACTGTCCCTGGCTCTGCTCCGTGTCATCTGGCTTCCTGTGATGTGGTGACAAAGGCCATCCCAGGGAGCAGCCTACCTGTCTTGGGGCACGTTCCCCAGTGAGTGCCCCTAGGCCCAGGCCCAGCTCGCCTTCTGATTGAAATCTGTGGGTGTGATGCACCATGACGAGTCGCCCAAGTTAGGGACCAGGGCAGACCCTGAGGCCTCAGGACACAGGGCAGCGAGTTATAAACAGCCTAAGGAGCCGTGCCATGGCCAGGGCGCCCAGCCTAAGGCCCAGGCCTAGTGAGCTGCCCCTGCCAGAGGACATAGCTCCTGAGGCACTGGAGCGGGGCTGCCTGCCCACCCCGACCCTCGGTCCACAGGCTTCCTGCACTCCCTTCTCTCGTGACCAGGGACTCTGCCGCAGTAGCCTCTGGTCTCCTTCGCAGTGCAGTACTGTACCAACCTGACCCCTGGTAACCCCTGCAGTGCCATTTCGCTGCCCTGGGCCTCCGGGTTTGGCGGCTCAGCCTCTCCACTCCCATCTACGTCCATGTCCTCTCAGAGGTCAGCACAGTCACTAGCTGCCCTTTAGACACTCAGTTACCAAGACAGCCCATACAGAGCCAAACCCCCAAACCCTGGGCCAGCCCCTAGCAAAGCTCTGGGCCCGAATCTCATCTGCCCACCCTCTTTTTACTGTGCTGTCCACCTCGGAAGTCTCCTTGTCAGCCTGTCTCTGGGAACAAGAGTCCACCCGCAGCATCCCCTGCCCACGTATCATGGAAGCCTGATTCTCCAGGTTCTCATCTCCATTGAAGAAAAGCCTCCCAGTTCCCAGCGCCTCTGTCACTTTCGCACATGGCGAACTGCTGCACCCTGAGCTGTGGGCAGTGTTCCCGCCACGGGCCCGAGGTGCTCTGTGTTGAAGGGAGGCATTAGTGCCTTTTCTGTAGCCGACAGGACGGGGAGAGGGGCCTGGGCCTGGCCGTCCACCTTGTCCCAGGAGTCCCCCAGAGGCTGGTGGATGCCCAGCTGAGGCTGGTCCGCAGTGGCGTAACCTCAGCTCTCAGCCTGCAGGGAAGAGCTGTTGGCAGAGCCAAGGCAGAGTGGAAGGAAGGTCACCACGCAGCCTTTCTGAAAGTACCAGCTGCAGCAGACACTTTGCCGGGGGACGGAACTGCTCACGTCCATGGGCGTCCTGAGTCAGAGGAGCTGCCCCACTTCTCACTGATGTGCCTCTGGGCAGATCTGGTCCTATTTGATATCCAGAACCTGCTTGGGGGCAGGCAGGACCCACCTTTGCCTTTTCTTGCAGTGGGAATGGAGTGAGGGTCCGTCTGCTCTAGTCTTCTCTTTAAGCGGAAACCGTGACAGTTACTGCAGGATTCGTTAAGAGGATGATGGAGAGTAAATGCTCTGTGAAGTCAGGGCATCGCCCACAGTCCATGCTTCACAGATGCCCTGGCAGCTTCGTGGCTGTTGCCAGTGCCACTTGGTCCGAGCTCTGTGCTGTTCTTGAGCAGGGGCCTCCTGCTTCCCCCTGCTTCCCCTCCTCCTCTCCTGTCCTTGGCAGGGTTCCTGGGCTCCCTGCGGGGCTCTGAGCACATCCCTCCTCAGCCTGAGCGTGACCGGCGCATGGCAGTCATCCTCCCTTCTGCATCCTCCCCTCTGCCTCCAGGGTGATGCCCCAGGACAGCCCTAAGCCACCATACCTACTGCTGCCCTATAGCCAGACAAACCCAAGCAAGTGCTCAGCCCTGGGGAGCCCCATCCGTGTCCACACTGCCAGGCCCTGAAGTCAGATGGTCCAGCACAAAGCCTGCGTTCAGTTACTGTCCTCAGGGCTCTGAGCAAGCACCACCACCTCTGGGTCCAGGTCCCTCTACTCCAAAGCAGGACTGACAGCACTTGTCCTCCAGGGCTTGGGGGCTGAGACTGTCCGTGTGGTGCCCTCAGCTCAGAGTCTGCGATGGAGTGAACCCTGTGGCCTGCTACCTAGGTTACCCCTGTGCCCCACAGTGAGGCGTCTGGTGCTGTGACTTTGGGGGAGTGCCCGGTGCCTCTGCTGTAGGGTGGCCTCTGCCTGGCCCTGCCTCACAGCTCCGTGGCTCCTCTGCTTCCACAGCTGAGCTGTTCATGGAGCAGAGACACCTGAAGGAGGCAGACTTCTGCATCCAGGAGGCAGCCAGCCTCTTCCCTACCTCTCACTCGGTGCTCTACATGAGGGGCCGGCTGGCTGAGGTGAAGGGTAGCCTGGAGGATGCCAGACAGCTGTACCAGGAGGCGCTCACGGTGAACCCAGATGGCACCCGCATCATGCACAGCCTGGTGAGTCAGCGCCCTTCTGGCCCCGCCACGTGCCTGTCCCTGGTTGGTGCTCTCCCCTGGCCTCTGGCCCCTGGTGTCTGGGAGGTGGGGTGGCTTCCTCCTGCCCCAGTGGGAGAGACTGCTCTGTGTCTGCTTTGATGAAAAAATATAGAAGGGTTAGTTAGTATTTTGTGTGATGGATAAGTCAGTGTTCTAGACCCGAAGAGCTTTCTCTGTTACTCATTGGTCCCCAGCTTTGTTGGAGGCTAATCGAAACCCGAGGGGTCACCCAAATGCTCTTCCCTCGGGGAGCCCTCAGGAATCTTTCTGTGGCCATTAGACTGCCTTCTCCATTCCAGGGCAGCTGTGTCTCCTCAGGCTTGATGGGAACATAGATTGAGAGTGGTCCTAGCATGGTGGAAGTGTCCCACAGCTCTGG
This sequence comes from Thryonomys swinderianus, assembly GCA_004025085.1. Lineage (NCBI taxonomy): Eukaryota > Metazoa > Chordata > Mammalia > Rodentia > Thryonomyidae > Thryonomys > Thryonomys swinderianus. Next base: position 69,291 of record PVIC010001122.1, read on the forward strand.
TCTGAGGGTGTGGACCTCCCCCGCACCGTGACGCACCTGGGGAAGGCATAGGGACTGGGAAGAAGAGTGCTGTGCTCTTTTCCCAGCCTTGCCGCCCTCTGCCTGTGTGACCATGCACAAGTCAGCCACCTCCCCCAAGCCTGATTGTACTTCCCCACTTAGTGGGGACTCTGGTCACGCAGGACCTGCTCTGACAGGTAGCATGGTCGGCCCAAGAGATAACCAGTCTCCCTGCCTTCCTTACTCCTCCCAGAGAGCAGGTACCAGGACAGATGTACTCATCTGAGCCAACAAGCCTGCATATGCTCTAGTGGTTTCTGAAGGATCATTTAGGAGCCCATGGTTAGCAATAGTCTTCTGTCGAGTTCCAGTTTCGCCCTGGATGTCCCTTTCCAGAGAACGGCATGAGTGTTTCCTGACCTCTGCCATCAGAACGCGGAAGTGTCTGGTGAATGGCTCCAGGTGGCTGAAAGTCTCATTTGTCCATGAGTAGAGCTGTAAGGAGCTGACTTTCAAGCGATAACTTAGCATAATCTTGCGCATACTCAGTGATCACATGCTAAGGATCTTGCCCTTGAGTATAGAATAGAACAGAACTCCCAGCTTTGCTATCATTCCTGACTCCCGATTTCTTCAAAAATTTTCTGATTTAGGCCTGTGCAGATGTTCAGCCCCCTTTCAGGAATACCCAGGACACAGGCTTCCACCCGGCCTTGCTTCCTTCCCAGTGGCTCCTGTCACCCTCCGTCCGGCTCAGTAAATGTTTGTTTTTTTGTGAGGCACATCCTCTCTCCTCCAGAATCCAGACATTCGCTTCTCTCATAAATGCCTTGCCAGAGGTCACGTCCAGAAACTTGATTAGGAAGGCAGAAGGGGGGAAGTGGGCTGCTGTTGGGCCCGCGGCCCGCAGTGATGTCTGCCTGCCGCTGTGCTCTTGGTTAGGGAGCTGCAGGCTTGGCTCCTAAAACCCTAGAAAATCCAATAGCAAGTACAATTTTGAAGTAACAGTGTACCATTTTTCATTTATGCTTATTATTGTTTGTAGCTATTTTCCTGAAATTGAAGCAGTTTCCAAGGGTGGGTTTCCATGGTAACTGAATAGCTGTCCAGAGTAGCTCCCTGCAGATGTTACTGAAATGGTCCTTTTTCTCTTCCTGGGGTGCATTGCCAGTTTGATGAAATGGGAACAAGCCAGAGCCAGGCCTGCCCCCTTTTAAAGTTGCCAACAACCAGAGGGGCAGTCAGCTCCTGCGTGGGCAGCCTGTCACCTTTCCACACGCTTTGTTCCTGCCAGCATCCCACACATATGCATAAAGAATAGCAAATTGCAAGCCTGGGGAAGATTTACTAAGCATATTTTCCTAAAGACATGCGAACACTTTGGCATGTTGATCTCAAGTCTTCCCCCATCAAAGTGTCTTCCTTGTACTTGCTTAGAACTTGGGACATCTGGGACCTACTCCTGGCTCTGATTCTGACGCACCCTGGGGACTTGGGAAAGTACTTGACTTCCGTGCCACTTGTTCCCTCTTTTAATAAACGGGTAATAATCTTCATTGTTCCTAGGCCTTAATGTTGGTCTAACCATATGAGATGTGCATGTGAAAGTTTACAGTGCCAACAGTGGCAAAGAAGACAAAGTTGCATACATACCGCTATTCTCCCAGTGACAGACATTGCTAATCAATCACACTGGTTTTTCCCATTTAGCATAGATGTGACCTTGGGGGCTTTTCATCACGAAGTAACATGATTGGAACCACTACCAGTCAAACTCAACTTGACATTAATGTACGGGAGAGTCATTGTAGAAGTAATCAGTGGGCAATGAGAGACACATTAATTATCTCAGCCTCTGGGAAATCTGGAAGTTGGTACATCCTTGGAGAATTACCTAGAGAGGAACTGGTATCCCCCTGTGGCATCACTGGCAAGACAGACAGGTCCCAGGGAGGAAATCTTGGCCTCAATACACCATTGCAGCTTTTTATGAGGACTCTGGCCCTAGACAGTGTTAGGGGAAAGAGGGTTGCCTGTCCCCTGGAAGCCCAGCCACCCACAGCCCTGGGCTGGAAGTGCTTGAATCATCCCCCAGTGAGCCGTCCAGTCGTGGGTGAACCCTACTCCCTGGTATTGCCAGTACTCTGCCTGACAAACACGAGAGACTAAGGAAAGCCCACAGGAGAGCAAGGCTTTGTTTTCAGGAACCAAGCTGTAGGCCTCAGACAGATAGACTTTGGCCCATGAGCGGGTTCTCTGCCTACCCCGCCCCAGATGCTGCAGGGGATATTTCCCTGGTTACAGCTCTGCCCTGGCCAGCGTAGGCTCTTCCCACAGACAAAGCACAAAGGAGCCACCCCACTGGCCACTCTCACTGCTTCAGGGTCCAGAGGAGATTGCCCATCAAGCCCTGTTCCTGTGGGCTGCCTCCCAGTGGGGCTTAATGGCTGGGTTGCTGGGAGACAGGCATATGCTTTCTGTGGGTGGAAATTGAGTCATAGGGCAGGTTCTAACAGTCTGTGCCAGTAGGCACCTCTAGGATACCTCAGACCCCCCTCTGCTGGGCACTCAGCACAGTTCACTGGCAGAAGACTGGTTAAGGGGGGGCTGCCTGCCTTGTGAAGCATTGGAAGGAGCCCCAAGGGCCAGTCTGAAAAGGACCTAAGGCAGCCCACAGTTGTGTCCACATGCCTTTCCCCTGCCACTGCCCAAGACCCTTTTGGGCAGGTAGCTCCGAGAGGGATAGGCTGCCTGGGCAAGGCAGGACCCCAAGAACTGGTGGTGTGTCACTGAGCACTCCCTGGCAGCACCTTCCTGCGGTCACCTGAACACACAGAGAGTCTAGTTTCCAGGTGAAGGGAGAGCCCCGTGGGATATTTCCCAGGGAAGAGAAGAAAAAATGAATTGTCCCTTTGTCCTTCCAAGTTCTTCAAGCCAGCCCCTGTCATGACAGAGATTAACAATGGTTTGTATTGGGCTGGAGGGTTAGCTCAGTGGTTCCGGTGCCTGCCTCGCAAGCACAAGGTCCTGAGTTCGATCCCCGGTAACCACATATAATGCTGGGCGTGGAGACACGCCTACCAACAATCAATACCGCATACCACAATGTCAGACGTGGTGGCTCACGCCTGTAAACCCAGCACTCGGGAGGCAGAGACAGGAGGATTGCTGAGTTCGCGGCGGCTTGCCTGGGCACCATAGTGAGCTCAGGGCCAGCCTGAACTACAAAGCGAGACCCTGTCTCAAAAAAACAAAACAAAACAATGGTTTGTATTAACATGGACTCCTTGTACACCCAACATGAGTAGTGTTCAGAAGTAGCCTGGAACTCCCTGTTAGATAGCGGCACCTTCTGTGAAGACTCATGCAGTCATAGAGAAGGAACGACAGAAGGGAGGGACCTCGGGTCTCCAGGGGCAGCAAATAAGTGGAAAGGTCATGGTGGACAAGTGCTAATGGTGACAGTTGCTAGACAGATTCCCATGGTGCTGTCCCTGGGCCGATAAGCATCCAAAGTTGTCTTTGGTAATCCTTCATTTTTGTCCTTGTAAATTTCACAAGTATCCTCTTTTTAGGCAAATAGGGGAGAATGAGAGTTTTTCTTGTATCTGCTTTTTTAAAATTGTCTTTGGCTCAAAATGGTCCTCTTGCCAAGGTGCCATCTTTGGGGGTAGCATGGCCTGCCACCTCTCATCTTCTGCCATAGAAGGGCCTCAGCGCAGACTTCAGACAGACCTGTGCCCTCAGCTTGGCTTGGGAGAGCACACGCTGGTGCAGAGGACAACTTGAAGCGCTCAGGCATGTGTGAGCCAGTGAAGCATTTCTGGGCAGCTTCTTCTCACTCCCAGCATGCAGTGCTGCCTTGCTCTCCAGAGGGTTTGAGAGGCCAGAGCGTGGTATGGCACATGGGCCTCTCCTTCCTTTTACCTGAACTCCCAGGGAGACACCATGTCACCGAAGCCCAGAGTCCGGATTGGGCTTGCGGGTGCTCCATGAACCCAGCAGAGGGGGCCAGAGGTAGACTTGCTGCAGAGCCTTGTTTTACACCCCTCTCGGTGGGACTCGAGGGATGCCAGGCCTCAGACAGACAGACAGACAGAAGGCAGCCCTGCCTGCCTTCAAGTTAGGGAGCTGCTTGGGCATGCCTTCTCTTACTGGGCCGGCATTTTCTTCTATAAATGGGAATAATAACTTAGACTCTTGTGAACTCGGACCCCAGATGAACTGAACAGTGAAAAGAGAAGTCAGTATTAGCATCTGTGTCACTGTTTGCATGGAAAGCTTGATGGTGAATAGCCTGAGCCCCACCTTTCAGCAGGAGAATTTCCGCGGACCATGCTGCTGTGGGGTGAGGGCTTGTGGCCCACACTGCCTTGTGCTGCAGGGTAGCCATGATGCCCAGCATGGTGCTAAAGGATAGGACAAGGACCTCAGAGCTGTCTTTGGGGTTGCTTATGGGGTTGGTTAACTGGGATTTTTTTAGGACCCCAGGAGTGGAGGTTGCTCTGGGGGAGGTGCCCACAGGCTAGAACGTGGCCTTCAACTCCACCTGAGCCCTACTTTGGCCTAGTTCCTTAGCCACGTGTAAGATGGTAAGCACCTTGGGCTGTCGTTAGAACTATGCTAAATAGTTTTGTAAGCTAACGGGACAGTAGCTGGCATTATTTTCTTCGTCTTCACTTTGAAATGAAGTTCCCAGGCCATCCATGTTCAGATGCTCTTAGTCTGGTGAGGGGAGTGGAAACCCTGAGCCAAGCCCCAGAGCTCGTGGCAGACCAGGCTGACCTGAGCCAAGGGGGCGGCAGCCTGCTTCACAGGAGGAGGAGGAAGATGCGAGAGCTTGTCCTCCAGCCCCTCACACCGGCTAACCCAGCGCTGCTGGAGAGGAGGTGCTGCGGGCCGGCCCTGCACTGGCCTGCACACTTCCCAGGCCGGCTCGCCAGCTGTTTCTGACTGTAGGAGGAGAGGTTTCCTGAGCCTCTGAGAAGTGAAACTCAGTGCCCAGCATTTTAGAGGTTCCTGCTACAAGACAGGGTTCAGCACGCAGAGCAGCATGGCCTCTGATTCCTAGGCTGCTGGCCTCTGCTGTGTGTGCCCATGTGCCAGGGTCCACGGCATTTCTCCATAGGCTGCTCCTACCTGTTCCTTGGGAGGACCCAGAAGTCTTGGCTTTTGCTGTATGTGCATGTGCATGTGCGTGTGTGTGAGCGTGAGTGTGCAGAGACAGAGGCAGACTGAGTGTAAGTGGATGCTGCACCTCTCCACCCACTCCAGTGGCCGTGGAATGTTGCTCACATTGGCAGGCAAGTCGAACAGGACTGTCTGGCCATTGATCTCTTAGTGAGGTGACTTGTTTGTGAACTCTTTTTACCCCTCACCAATAAATACTGCCTGGGGCCACATTTTTGCGGTAGAGGTTCTGCAGGCTTGTTCTTGGGGGAGCCGCAAAGTGTAACTCCCACCATGAGGGGTGCAGAATCCTCCTCACCTCACTTCGCCTTTAGGCTGACACTGCCCCAGTACACACCCTGAGCTCATCCTCCGCAGCTCTCGAGGAGTGAAGAAGATGTAGTCTGATGCCTGACACAGCCTTAGAATGAACAGTGGAGCATCGTGGGCTTAGTTTGTTGTTGGTGAAAAGTCCTGCTACTCCCAAGCCCAGGAGATAAGAGTTGGTGGGAAATGGACCAGGTTTATTCAAGGACTGGCACCCTGAGAAGATAGAGGGCAGCTGATGTCCCCCGCAAAGGACTGTTTCTTGGAACTCAAATACATGGAAGGACTTTGATAGCGATAGAAAAGGGAGTAAGCACAGGCAGGCATGACAAGAAGACTCCACATAGGCCAAGGTCTTTTCCATCCAGGGTGCTATCTCTTTTTTCCCACGCCCAGAACATCAGTTGCCCTGGACTTCCTGAGGCTAGTTCCTATTCAGTGGACCCTCAAGTTATGACTAGCCTGACATATGAACAACTTGGTTTGTTACAAACGAATTGAGTTTGTAAGTCAAGAATCCACTCTACTTCTTTAGACAAACATTACTTTTCTGCAAGTGAAACATAGCAAGTTACCTGTTTTGTGCTGATTGATCCACAAGACTAAAAAATGGGGGAGGTTACAGACTCTGACCTTAGGCGAGAGTCACCAGATGTTGAGTTTTATAAATCTAAAGAATGATTATTTAGCAGTCGATGTCTTAATCACCTAGGTTTAGCTTTTCTCTTAAAATGTACAATGTCACAATGGTGAAGAAGAAATCTATAAGGGTTACCTTGTAAAGGAGGAGCCGTGGTTAGAAATTTAGTTCCAAAACCTGTTTTGTGAACAAAGCGGGCCGCAGCATGGGTCAGCCCTCAGCCACCCCCCAGCCTCCCACTCAGAGACCCAGGCCCCCCTTTTCCCCATCCAAAAGACCAGCTCCAGCTTCTTGGCCTAGTGCCAAGCAGGCCATGTTCTTAGGGCCACCAGCCAGCCCAGAACCCAAAACCAGCCCAGGAAGGGGAGGACTAGGGTCCAGTCTTACTTCAAGGGCCTGACAAAGTAGGCCCACAGGTCTGGAGTTCCCTAGGATATGACCCACCCTGTGGCCAGCCCATTAGCCAGCCCTGCCCTCTGCAGACAGCAGGCCCAGCCTCTGTGGACATCTCACTCGAGAGCACCCAGGAGGAGGAAGGGAAGATGTGGTTTGGCCACAGGAGCAGCGCAGCCCCCACCTTGGCCGGATTCTGTAGACTGGGCTCAGGGACCTTCTTAGCCGGGGTCTCTTGAGAGCCTAGGGGACTCTGAGGGCAAGGTCTGGAAGGGAAAGAGAGCAGCCAAGGCCTGGGGGCAGCCCTGCTCAGGAGGGGAGGTTACGGGTGGGGACACAGGTGCTGAGAAGCCCTAGAGCGGGCTCCTCCCCAAACGGAGCTCTGAGGACCCAAAGCCTCCAGCAGCCTCTAGCTGATTCCCAGCTTCCCAGCTGGAAAGACTGTTGCAGAATCCCAGGAATGTGCTTTGAGCTCTGAAAGAAAATTCCCAAAATAACTTCTATAAATACTTGAGGGATGGGAGGAGCACTTGGCCTGGCTGCAGCTGGCCTGGCCAGGGCAGCGCCCCTGCCCCCAAATGAACACGGCACACCCCTCCTGGGACTTCCTGCTGTCCCTGCCCTCTGGAGACCGTTGTCCTGTCCTCATTCTCATCAGCATTCAGTGAGGAAAGATAACGTTCAATGGCGATTCTGAAAAAGGGCACTGGGACCCTTCCCCTTCCTCCCGGCTCAGGCTGTGTTATCCCGCAGGGAGCTGGCTCCTGGCCCCAGATCACCCACACCAGCGGTCTCAGAGGGCAGGTTTGCTGCACAGCGGGGAACAGTTCCCCTGGCCAGCAGCCCAGGTCCCAAAGCTCACAAGCACCCCTGGTGTCCCCAGCTGTGCATCTGGGACCCCTCACCCCGTCCCCATCCTGGCCCTGTTGAGATGCTTTTCTATGGAGAGAGAAAACAGGCAGGAGATGCAGGCCCTGTCCCTTGTACCCTGAGTAAGGGCAGGACAAGATGGCGTACAAGAGCTCTACGGTAATCAAGCACCACCTCAAGGGGGTTGTGGGCCAAAACCACTGTCTTCAGGAAAGGCAGGTCCCTTGGCAGGGGGCATGTTGCCAAGCACGCCTGCCTGTGAGCCAGGAGGGAGAGAAATGGGTGGAGGTGGGAATTTATGGGGTCTCCTACAGCCCTGCCCCTCCTCCAGACTAGCCAGGTGTCCCTGATGGGTGCCATAGCTACTTGCCATAAACTCTGAGCCCTGGGGATCGGAAGCAGAGTCTCGCGGGCTTGGCCCCCTCCCTCAGCAGATGAGGGACAGGAGTTTCAGCAGGGACCCGTGCATGGAACTGTGTCCCTGCCATCTGCCTAGAGACCCGTTCTTAGACAGGTGCCAGGGGGGAGTGGTGCAGTCTGCAGCTCCAGGCTGGGCCAGAGCAGGTGAGGGTGCTCGTCTTGCTGGGACTGGGTCCTGCCCAGTTGTCAGGCAGCAAACAGCTCTGAGTTGCTACCAAACACACACGAGGATGGTGTTGGGGCAGGTGGCTGCAGATCCTGTTACAGGCCCTGGGCCTCCAGGCCCCAGCCTGACCCCAGCCTGACCGGGTGTCTCCTTTCAGGCTCCCAGGTCAGCGCCCCAGGGTGCAGCCCACAGTCGCCTCCCCCAGAGCTTTGTCCTCTCCTTCCTCTGCACTTCTTGGAGGTGCTGCCATTTGCCATATCCCACCTGTGCCCTGGCTTCAGAGTCCTCACCACAGCCCTGCAAGCCCAGGCTGCTCAGTCCTCTGGTCACAGATAAGGAAACCTCAGTTCAGAGGCGGCCGCTCGCCGCAGTCACAGTACGTGTCAGTGGGAGCTGAGATCTGGGCTTTCTGCTCTGCCTAGGCAGCACACAGAGGAACACACACACACGTATACACACTCAGCCAGCCCTGCTAAGATCAAGACCTGTCAAACTGCAGGTCCCAGCAGCAGTGTCCTTTCTTCCAACAAAGTCACACAAGAACAGAAGCTCCGTGGAGAGCACTAGGAGGGCAGAAGCCACTCTACTTTGCTCCGCATGGGCAGACGCAGACATCCAGCCTTCCATTTTTGGTGCTTAATTCGGGTGTCTGGTGGCTGCCGACTCGCCCTCCTTCCCTCCTCCTTGTGAGCCCTATTCCACTGTGAATTGCTCAGGGTCTGGCACTCAGGCCATGTGGGCAGAGCGGCTTGGCCTGGGGCCCTGCTGGCCAGACGGACCCTCCCCCGCCCCAGGCAGCCCTGAGTCAGCATCATGCGCCTCTGGCCAGAGCTGGGGCCTGCTCAGGGTGCCACCCTGCCCACTGTGTCCCTGCCTGTCCCCTGCTCTTCGGCTTCAGACCTAATGGCCCTAGGGTACCACTGTGCAGGTTGACTGGGGCTCCATGAGTCGTTCTTCCCACCCTCAGCATCTATGGGCAGGGCGGCTTTTCCTAGGCTTCCTGAGCGCCATCTTTCTCTCTTGCTTAATTGGTTGCATTCCAAGCTCTCCGAGGACTTTGTGAAATCAGCCATGTGCATCTTTCCCAGTATGTCTCCATAGCAACACAGGGCCTCACTCTGGGGAGCTCAAGGAGGAGGAAAACGATCCAGCTAAAAATGTACACGGCCAGCAGTGGGCGGACACTGGAGAGGAGGCTCCAGGCATGGAGAAGGAAGCTCCCCAGCCCCCCAATACCAAAAAGTTGGTATTGGGGCTTTACCCTTTCTCTTGAGATAGAAAAAGTGAGCCAGCCCCACCCGGCCACCGTCAGGGCCTGCAGCAGAGCCTGATGGAGTGGTGTGAAGCAGCCTTTGCGGACCCTCCCTCTGTTCCCCACCCTGTGTCCCTGCTCCCTTCCCACTGTGGGTGGGAGAGGATCTACAGAGCGTGGTGCCAGTTTCACATCCCAGCCCCTATTTGTGACAACTCCTGTCACTTCCTCTAGCTCCGAGGCAACAGTTTTGAGCCAAACTGCAGGGCCACACTTCCCGCCGGCTCCAGGCCCAGCCAGCCTGTGCACCGCCCACCTGAGGTTCTGTGACCCTCTCCAGCCAGACAGAGCTTGGCTGGGCACTCGTTCTAACCCAGCCATCCCTGGAAAGACAGGCCGCTTGATGGAGGTGAAGAAGCTCCCCACCCCTCCACATCGGGTCACAGCCCTGTGATAGATGCCTAATCTCATGGTGCCGCTTCCTCTTCAAGTGCTTTACACTCTGGCTCATCATACATTGACCAGCTTCACAGCAGCCTTCGAGGAGGACGCTGCGATTTGACCGTTTCCAGATGAGGCAGCTAAGAGCCAGGCGGTTGTGACTCTCCCAGGGTGCCTGGCAATCAGTCAACTGAAAGGCAGGTCTGGACTTCAAGCCAAGTCCCCTGAGCTGGGATGAGCAGAGTTCTTCTTGGCGATCGTCTGGGAGGCTGAAGTTGAAGCAGGGCTTAGGAGGGGACAGATTTTATATAAGTAAAAGGCACAGTTACTTGGCAGTTCCAAGCGAGACACAGACAGGGCCTCTCTGGCTGGTGGCTGGCGAGTGAGCTGCCCTTGTTCTGGCTCTGGCTGCTGCGATGCCTTGTCCCTGGGTGCACACACTAACCCTGCCCTGTCCTTTGTCCCCAGGGTCTAACGCTGAGTCGCCTGGGCCACAAGAGCCTGGCTCAGAAGGTGCTGCGGGATGCCGTGGAGAGGCAGAGCACATGCCACGAGGCCTGGCAGGGCCTGGGTGAGGTACTGCAGGCCCAGGGCCAGACCGAGGCCGCCGTTGACTGCTACCTCACTGCCCTGGAGCTGGAGGCCAGCAGCCCTGTGCTGCCCTTCTCCATCATCCCCAGAGAGCTCTGAGCCCACTGCAAGTTGAGGGTGGGTCGGGGTGGGTGGCATCCAGATGTGGGCCTCAGGGAATGCAGCAGTAGTACACACTCTGCAAGCCGCAGCCCCGGTTCTCCCTCAGGGTCTCCGGTCTGCTGCGCCTCTGTTCTGCCGCTGGGCAGACAGGATTTGTACCAAAGCAAATCCCTTGCTTCCCGGGACTTAGACACTACGGCGTTTGTGGGCAAGCGTGATGGGCCGTGTCATCTAAAGGTGCACTGAGGATGTGCTCAACATCTTTGACGCCTAGATTTCCTGGCTTTGGACAGGTCTCAGTCCTGAGCTTGTGTCCCACGAGAGTTGAACCCCCAAGCTGCCCCTGGTCAAGCTTTTCCCTCATTCCAGGGCCTTGGGAGACAGGCTAGCAGGGACCCTCAACGACTGTGCTTTTGTGACTAAGTATGCTCGTGAGCTGGGCTCCCCCCACCCCACCATGTACCTGCCTTGGGCTCTGGGGAACCTGTTCACAAGTCTAGAGGTCACTCAGAGTCTCAGATTGTTGGCTCACAACGGGACCCCGGCTTCCTCTTAAGCTCTATGACCCCCACTGGCCCTCCGAGGCCATTGGGGCCCCATGTGCTCTTGGAGTCTGCCACCAAGTGCCTTTGGGCCTCTGGGGTCTGCCAGGGGCTCTGAACACTGGTCTTAGACTCTTCCATTTCCACCTGCCTGAGCTACCTGGAGAGGAAACTGGCACTGCCGATCTTCCTGGGTCCCACACTGGTGCTCCCTACCTGGGCTTCAGGATGCAGCTGTTGCTAATGCCCGGGGTCAGGCCCTTCCTTCAGGCCTTTTCCCAAAGGCAGCTCCCTGGGAGAGGGGGCCAAGAATGTGGAGGGGGTGGTCCCTGGAACCATCCCCAAAGCATTACCTCCACCCAAAACCTTGGGTCTTTTGAATGTCCTGTGTCCGATGCTGGCCATTTGGGACCCCCTGCCTGGGGCCCCAGGAGCTGGTATTGGAAGCCACCAACCCAGCTCCCTTTCTGCGCCTGAGCAATCCTTGGGATCCACAAGATGCCACGCTTGGAACTCTGCCCCCAGGAAGTTAGTGCCCAGTACCTGGCAGGAAACCTCGGATCTGCGCTTGGTCCAGGGCCACAGATCTCACTTTAAGGTGTGGGGGAAGCCAGAGAGCCACTTGGCTTGTCACCGCTGCCTCAGCGGGGGAGGCCCTGGGAGGCCTGTGCGGGCTGCCCTGGCCCTGCAGGTCTCGAGGTTTCTGCCCAGAGAGCCGGCCAGAAGAGCAGCACGAGGGTACTCAATCTGCATATGTGGATATATAAATATAGGTATATATAGATACATATATATTTGATAGAGATCTATTTTTTCTGAAATACTCTTAGTTAAAAAGGAATTTGCAAATACTATTCATAAATCTTGGGGCACCCAGGGCTGTCGGGAGTCAGTTCTTGGTAGTAGGCGCCAAATGTGTCCCTGCTTTTCCCATTCCCTCTTTGAGCCACAGAGGCCTGGGCCAAGTCACTGACTATGACCTTCAGACTGAATAAAGAGACAGGGGAAACAGGATTCTGAAGCAGCGTGCTCATTCGTCCCCCCGGGGTAACTAGCCATGGCGAGGCTGAGAGGGCTGGGGCTCCAGAGCCCAGGACGGTGTGGAGGAGGATTGGGAAGGCCTCTGAGCTCTGGATCTCAGCTGGAGAACTTGGCCCCTGGAAGGCAAGGCTGGGAGAACGTGGGGAGGCTGGGCTGGCGCCTGGAGACCCGAGGCAGCAGAAAGGCCTGAGTGGGCCTGGTTCTGGCCTGTGGCCCTGAGCTAAGCCTCAGCCCCCTGCCGCCTCTAGGGCACAGCTGAAAGAGGCCAGAGCAGGACTCGCAGTCCAAACAGCAGCGTTGCCGAGGGAGCCCCAGAGAAGCTCTTGAAGGGGTGCAGGCCACATCTGGGGGGGTCCTGCTGCTGAGAAGCCCACGGCAGGTCACCTGCATAGAAGCCTCACCTCACACAGTGAGCTGCGTCTACTCTAAGCACACATCAGACATTCATAGTGACTGATACACATTCCCGCTGTGTTCCTCACGAGCCACCACACTTTGAAGATAGCCACCCTGGGCTCCTGCTGAATGTGGAGGCTCAGCCTTCCTGTTCTCCACCGACAAGGGGTTTTGCAAGCTGACCTTGAGTGGGACAAATGCTGGAAAGGCGAGCAGCGGAGCTCCCCTGAGCCCAGGCGTTTCCTGAGCCCATTTCCACCTGCAGGCCCAACCCTCGCACAAAGTGGCGTGAGAGAGCGAGGGAGCCAGTCCATGTAGGACTCACGGTACTGCAGCAAGAGCTTGAGTCTGGGGCCGACTGGGAGCTGCCCTATCGCACAAGTGGACCTCCCGGCTGTGCACCGCTTTCCAGGACACAGCGCCCACTGTGCACATGGGCAGCAGTAGTGTTTATCTGCAGACACAGATGAATGGAATTTCAGCCGCCACTACCCAGACCTGGTACCAAAGTGCTCATTGTTGCACTGTCCCCACCCCCACTCAGCTGTCGTCACTGCGGATATTTCTTTCTCCTACAAAGCTTCCAGCTAGACCAGCCTCCCTGCTTGCCCCTGCTGCCCACTCCCGATGACGGCCCACAGCCAACCTGAGAGACCGGCCCACAGTGCTGGAAGGCCGGGCTGGTACAGGTCCTACCCGGTCCCCCGCCGAAGATCCCTGCAAATTTTAATCAGCTGCCTTCAGTTGCAATGAAACAGACCCACCGAAAGGGAAACAAGAGAGAAGGAACTCCCCCGGGTGCTGGGAACTCAGAGCCCAGGCAGCCACAGAAACCGCGCATCTTACTGGAGGCAGCAGGGTGACCCGTAGGCACTGCTGCGGAAGAAGCTGTGTGACTTTGAGCAAGTTACCCAACCGCTCTTTGTACAAAGAGAACAACAGTAGAATGGTGCCCGCTTTATGGATGATTTTTATGGGAGAAAAACATGCCAGAATCCTAGATCAGGGCCTGGCCCTTTGTAAAACTTTGGGACTATTTATCAGTTCCTCTCTGCTTTGCCTGCTCTGTGCTGCTCTCCCTGCTGGGTGGTTTTGCTCACTATGTTGCTGTCCTAGGACTCTGGTCAGTACCACCTTGGCCTTCCAGCCCTGCCCTCCGGCCTACCACCTGCAGTGCTGTAGCCATTCCCCTCTGAGCAACTGATTTTTTTTTTCTTTTTTAGTGCCAGAAATCAAACTCACAGCCTTGCACCTGCCAGGCAGGCACATTGCAGCTGAGCTACATCCTAGCCCTGATTTTTGTCTTTGTGGTACTGGGAGAATGGAAACCAGGCCCTCATAGGCAAGTGCTCCACTACAGAGCTACATACTCCACCCTTTTTAAATTTGAGATAGGTTCTCAGTAAGTTACCCTTAAATTTGCCACCTTTCCATCTCAGCCACCCAAGTAGCTGTTATAGGTCGTGTGTGTGTGTGTGTGTGTGTGTGTGTGTGTGTGTGTGTGAGAGAGAGAGAGAGAGAGAGAGAGATTGAGAGAGACTATTGGTGGGGTTATAGCACCACCACACCCAGCCCTGAGTGGTTTATTCTCAAGTGAAAGGATCCACTTGATCCCTCTCATTTTTGCTCGGTTCACAAGGCAGCCTGTAGCGTGACCTCCCTTGGAGAGAGTTGTCCTGATTCAATCCCAGAATCAGGACACAGAGTACAGCTGCTTGTATAGCTGGAGTTCGGGGTGGGCGCCAGCCGTCCCTCCCGCCCCGCCTCTTCTGTGCAGACCACGGAATGCACAGAGCCCTCCTCACCCTGTGGAGTATCCCCGGGCCTCCTGTCCTGTCTCTTCTCACAGTGAAGACAACAGTGACCAAACCGACACTCTTGCCCTGCCCGCACGGTGCTCGGCTCACAGTGAACTCTACTCACCACCCCTCTGGCAGTCCACGGTGCCGGGAAGTGGGCTTTGTTCCCAAGGAAGACTGAGATCGTGGCGCCGCCATCCACAGCTAACTTGGCACATGCTCTGTCCACTGCCTCTGAAGGCCACGGCGCCAGCTCCCCAGCTTTGGGGTCAGAGGCAAGAGCCACTGCTGCTCCCACAGCAGCAGGACCTGCTGGGACCTGTGGACGCTTGGATGACCCAGAGTCTTCTGACAACAGCATCCTGAAGGGAAACGGGTCCAGGGTCCCCTCTCTCCTGTGCTGGAGTGCAGGGGGAGGATGGGGCTCTGAGATGCCCCACCCAGCCCTCTGCAGCTGGCATGGAGGTTCCACAAGCAGATGTCTCGGAGGCTGAGACTCCCCGACAGCCACGGTGTCCAGGAGGGGCTGGAGAGCAAAGCCTGGACAGGGGCACTGAGGAGCTCTGCATTAACTGTGGGACTTCTGTGGCCTGAGCCAGCTGACGGTGCCACGATGGACCCCAGGACCACAGAGTCCACGTCATGCTGGCCCCAGCCTGGCAGATGGCCTGGGGACCCCTGCAGGACACCAGTGCAGGTGGGGACTGTCCCTCACCGCTGTCCGTGTCACTCTCAGGCGAGAAAGCACATTGTTTCTGAACCATTCGAGAAAGTGCATAAAGTGGACCCTTTAGCCCTTAACGCCTCAGTGACTGTCGTTTCACTAAGAACAGAGGTTGCTCTCTCAGCCAAACATCACGCAGCAGACAGGTAAGGAATTGAACTCTGAAACGCTGCCCTTAGCAAAATCTTCCACCCATCCTCCCTCTACCTTGTCTCCAATGTCCCTTGTAGCACTGTTTTCCTGCAGCCAGGGTCCCGTGGTTCATCTGGCTGTCATGTCTCTTTAGTCTCCTTTGATCTGGACAGCTGCCCTCCCCTCTGCCTTCTGTGGCACCGCATCGCCCGAGGCTCCAGCAGTATCGTTACAAGACGGCCAAAGGAAGCAGCAGAAGCCACGAGCAGAGAAGACGATGGGGAGCAGTTGACGGAAGCAAAATGAATGGGCCAGTCTGCAGGGCAGAGCTCTGGACGCCAGAGAAACTGCTGCCTGCCTTCAGGAGCAGCGAGAGCCCCGGATGTGAGGGCTCTCTTCTGCCCTGACCCCTCTCCAGCTCCTCAGCCTGAGTGGGGTCAGGGTTTCCATGTGCCTTGTTTCCTCCCATCCTTAAGAGACCACCAGAGCCTGGGCCCAGAATGTGTGTTCCTGGCAGCCAGCACACACCAGAGGGCACTTCCCCTTTGGACCATCATCTGGGCGCTGAGACCAGCCCGCAGGCAGGGCCCCAGAGCCTGCCATTCCCGTCCCAAACATGGTGGGGATTGGGCTGGCCAGGACACCGTGGCCAAGAGAAGCAGCGCTGACCTCTGAGACGACCCCTCCCCACAGGCGTCCACCACAGCGTCTGGTCCACTATGATCTGTGGCTCCAGCGTGATTCCAGAGGTAACTGCGCCCCCTCCCTCTGCTTGTGCCAGGCCTGATGCCAGGGTTTCTCGTTTTACAGCCATCAGAGACCAGAGAAGTGAGGCTTAACTGGCCTCTTCTGTGAGCACAAAGGGGAAAGGGGGCGCTCGGGCGACTGCGTGCTGCACGTTCTGGGGAAAACATAAGACAGCTGAGGTTAAGTTGTTTACCTGGGCAGGTAAATGGGAAGCAGGTGAATCTTGTGTCACTTTGATCGCTTGTGCCTGTGTTTGGCTGAATAAAAGCAGGATGAGCAGACGCTAAGGGCTCCTCTACTGACTAGAGGTCAGAGGCTCCCTAGGAGTCTGCATGTTAAATTGATGCTGTGTCTTTTTGTCCTTCGTCTTTGTCCGACCCTGGGTTAGGAAGAAGAAAGTTTAAAAAGAAAAAAAAAAAAGTGGGAGTTTAAAAAGAAAAAAAAAAAAAAGAAGAAGAAGAAGAAAGTAGTGGGTCTAGGTGTCCCACAAGTGGCACCTGGGTGGGAAAAACTCAGAAGAGTAGGCTGGGCCAGGCATGGTAGCTTACGCCTGTAATCCCAGCACTCGGGAGGCAGAGGCAGGAAGATTGCCGTGAATTTGAGGCTAGCCTGAACTACAAAGCAAGCTCTTGTCTCAGGAAAAAAAAAACTTAAAAGTAGTAGGGTGGTTCCCCTTGGGTGGTATTTGGTACCAGGCAAAAAAGGCCTGCCTGGTGGGTCAGCCACACACTAGCTCAACCCAAGGAGACCCTATGGCTTCTGGGCCCCGAGGGCGGAGCTGTGCCGGGCACGACCCAGCCTTCTCCCCCAGGCAGCTGCTCTGAGTCGGGTGCTGCCTTCCAGCCCTGCCCCTTTCCTTTCTCCTTTAAGGTCATCAGGTCTCCTGTGGCTTCGTAAAGCCACGGCTTCCCATGTCCACCCGTCCCCTACAGGGCCTCCTTCCACAACTCCCACTCAGGCTTACTTTCGTTGGCTCTTTCCTTGAAAGACCTGGTCCCCACACCTGCCTCCCACCTCCGCCTTACAGGACCTTATCCTCTGTCAGGACTCCTAGACCACTATGGCCTCGTGGCCTGAACCCCCAAATGCATACACCTGGGCTCGCACAACTGCGTGCACCCCAAGAGTAGAAGGAAGATCACTCGGGCACTGGGATGTTTAGGGGGCCTATGTGAGACCAAGCCATAATGCTCAATCACAGGCTCCACATGGCTTGCAATTGGTCTAATCTACTGTCTAGTGAAATTACATTTGATCTTTTTAAAAAATTGCTATGATAGATATTGTGAAATAGGAAGAAAATGTTCAAAGGGGAAAGGGGGTAAGGGTAAATAAAGGGAAGGAAGAAAACAAGTGAAATTTCAGGGTTATCCTCACTAGGAGCTTCATGAAGGTGCTGGGACAGCTACAGGGATTTAGCTCAGTGGTTCTGGTGCTGCCTCACAAAGGCAAGCGCCTAGGTATGGTCCCTGGTACCAGAGGAAAGGGAAAAAGGGTTGGGGATGTAGCTCAGTGGTGCTTCTGCCTGCCTGCCAGGTTCCAGGGGGAAAAAAGATACTGGGACATATGCCACTGAACAGCTTTCAAAACCTTCATTTTCATGTCCCTCCAAGTTATTTCAGACAGACCACTTGAATAATATCATCTGGCAAGAAGCACCTGGCTTCAGGCCTTGCTTGTCCTAACTGGAATCACCACCACCTGGCAAAGCTCCAGGCGCCAACCTCCCCCAGCAAGTCTTTGGAGCTGCCTTTCCTCTTCCCCAGGACTCAGCCGGGTGCTCCAATAGGCCAGTCTCCCTGGTGAGCAGCTTCTGAGGTCAGGGACCTAAAACTTCAGGGGTGGGAAATTACAGTACCTGGGAGGCCGTGTCTTCAGCCCATCTCAGTGGGTGTCCAGCTGGGATCACTCCCTGCAATTTCCAGGTCTGGTTGGTTGGCTGTTTTTTTTTTTTGCAGGAGTGTAGGGGGAAATGGGGTGTTAAAAACACTGGGCCTGGGGCCGGGGATTTAGGTCAAGTGGTGCTATGCCTACTTTGGAAGCACAAGGGCCCGAGTTCGATCCCCGAGGGGGGAAAAAAAAATACTGAACCTGAGTCTCCTCCCCCTGACCCCTGCAAGCCTAGAGTGATCTGTCCAAGAGCTTCGAGGCACAAGATTGCTAAAGCTCCCTAAGGAGATTCTAATATAAGCTTCAGTTAACCTCTGATTCAAGCTCGAACAATTCTCGAAAGGAAGAGTGAAGCTGGGGGACTCACACTTCCCAACTTCAACACTTCCTACTACTAAGCCACAGTGATCTGCGTAGCCTGGTACTGACAGAATAGCCTAGAAAAGCTCTCGCAGATATGGTTGGTGATTTATACCCAGGGTACTGAGACAGTTCATGGGGAAAGAGTAGTTTTGTTTTGTCTTTCACTAGTGCAGAGAAAAACGCACTTGATGTTACCAAAAGGCTAAGGCGCAAATCGTGCTGAGAAAACTGGACATCCATATTCAACTGAATAAAGTTACTTTGACCTAACACTGTGTACAAAACCTAAATCAAAAGACTTAAATGTAAGACATAAAATGTATATGTAACAAATAAGATGTAAGCTGTAAAAACCTTAGAAAACGGGTTTCAAACTTCAGAAAATTTGGCAATAATTCCTTGTGCACAGGCAACAAAAAAAAATTGGGCTTTGTGCATACATGCAGGTTTTATTCGGCCAAGGACTATCAGCAGTGTAAGAGGCACCCCACAAAATGGAGAAAACATTTGCAGACCACATATCTGATAAGAAATACATCCAGAATATACCCTGAATGGCTAAAACTCCACAACACAAACCACACAGCCCAGCTGAAGAGTGGGTAAAGGACATGCACACGAAAAGACACTAGGCAGCACTCAGCAGCAGAGAAATCCAAATCAAATGTACGAGACACCATCTCTGCCTGGGATGGGTCCTACCAAAAAATTAGAAATTGCATTGGTGGGGCCGGAGGGTTAGCTCAGTGGTTCCGGCGCCTGCCTCGCAAGCGCAAGGTCCTGAGTTGGATCCCCGGTAACCACATATAATGCTGGGTGTGGAGACACGCCCACCAATAATCAACACCGCATACCACAATGCCAGACGTGGTGGCTCACGCCTGTCATCCCAGCACTCGGGAGGCAGAGACAGGAGGATTGCTGAGTTCGCGGCGGCTTGCCTGGGCACCACAGTGAGCTCAGGGCCAGCCTGAACTACAAAGCGAGACCCTGTCTCAAAAAGCAAAAAAAAAAAGAAAAAGAAATTGCATTGGTGAGGGTGCAGGGAGGTCGGAACCCTTGTACAGAGAGACTAGGAATGTAAAGTGTTGCAGCTACCATGGAAAACAGCATGGTGATTCCTCAGAAAAACTAGCGGGTGGTCCTGGAACTCTACGGGGAATACACCCAAAAGAGCTGGGATCTGGGTCCCAAAGAGATACTTACACACCCATGTGCACAGCACCACAGGATTCCTAACAGCTAAAACATAGAAGTGAGTGTCAACAAATGAAGAGATCAGTAAAATGTAGAATACCTGGAGTGGAATATTCCGCCTTTAAAGGAAGAAATTCTAACATCTGATGACATAGATGGACCTGAAGGACATTCTAATGAAATAAGCCAGTCTCTAAAAGAGAGGTACTTATTACCCTGAGTACTTGAAGACAGGGAGAGACAGGAAGTAGGTGGTTGCCAGAGGCTGGTGGAGGAGTACTATTTGAGCAGTTTCAGTTTTATAAGACAGTAGTAGGTAGCATAATACTATGAATCCATCTAACACCACCAAACTGTAAACTTTAAAAGTTGAGATGGCGTGGTGGCTCATGCCTGTAATCCCAGCACTCGGGAGGCAGAGACAGGAGGATTGCTGAGTTTGCAGTGGCTTGCCTGGGCACCATAGTGAGCTCAGGGCCAGCCTGAACTACAAAGTGAGACCCTGTCTCAAAAAAAAGCAAAAAAAAAAATGAGATGGTAAATTGTATATAATAAAAAGACAAAGGACCACTGATTCTGAACTTGTAAATTGAGAACTGTCTTTTTAAAATAGGGCTTTTTTTTTTTTTTTTGGATACAGGGTCTTGCTTTTGTAGTTCAGGCTGGCCCTGAGCTCACTATGTAGCCCAGGCAAACCTCAAACTCAGCAATCCTCCTGTCTCTGCCTCCCGAGTGCTGGGATTACAGGCATGAGCCACCACGCCCAGCACTGTGGTAAGTGGTATTGATTGCTGGTGGGCGTGAGTTTCCACACCCAGCATTGTATGTGGTTGACCGGGATTGAACTCAGGACCTTGGGTTTGTGAGGCAGGCAGCAGAACCACTGAGCTAAATCTCCGGCCCCAATAATAGGGCTTTTAAAGTAATTCTAAGCCTGAGAGCAGGTAGTGCTTGCCGTGGTAGACGACAGCAAGCACGCTAAGAGAGGACGTTGGAGACCAGCTGCCTGAGCAAGCTGTGGCCCTCGGTCCCAAAACGTGCCTAACACTTGGACTCTGGATCTGGAAGGTGTCGTTCGTAGGCCCAGACAGCAGTGAGCTGGTGAGGGTGGAGGAGGTGGAAGGGAGGAGGAAAAGCGGTCCCCACCAGTGCTGCGATTTTGACGTGCTCTGACAATGAAATTTCACACAAACAACACAAGATTTCCGCAGCCGAACAGACATTCCCTTTGGGGCAGCCAAATTCAGAGAGCAGTTCGGGGTGATCGGGACTGCCGGAGGGGAGAGGTGAGGCGGAACCGGTTATCCGAGATGCTGGGGAAGTCTGCAGGGCCTCAGATGGGGGGACGCTCTGCCTCTGTCCGTGTCCCTTGAGGCACACAGCAGTCCCAGGGGCTGCATGTCAATGTCCCAGTCTCAGAACTCAAGCTCAAGTCAGCTCAGACCTGGCAGCTTCTCTTCCACCCTCATGGAGAGGAAAAGCCATTCAGTCTCTGGTCTCTGCTCGAACCTTCTCCCAAGCTGAACAAAATTCTCTGCGGTGGAAACACTGATTCCCCGACAGGCAAAGTGAAACACCGCTCAACCCTGCTCTCACGAGGCCCTCTGTGCCCCCAGGCGCCAAAGTCTGCATCACCTGGCCCCAAATAACAAATCAGGGCAAGGATACACGAAGAGGAAAGACAGGCACGAGTCCAGGTGGCTCAGCTCCAGAAAGGAAGCCCAGGCCCGTCGGAAGGCAGGGGTGAAGCTCAATGAAGCCCTCAAGTGGGCCCACAGAAAGGCCTCAGCGTCTCCGTGCCCGGGGGACTCTGTTCCTTCAGGCTGTCCTTGTCCCTCCCCTTCTCACAGCAAAAGGGTCTCCACTGTCTCCTGAGACGCTGGGGAGCTGCTCCCCTTCCAGCCGCATTACGGATGAGTCCTGTAGTCGCATCTGCCCTGGGGAAGGGAACAGAAAGGCCCTGAAAGTTGTGCTCCAGGGCCAGGAGAAAAGTGTGGGGTGTGTGTCTCACCAGCCCCCAGTTCACCCTCTTGTCAGTAAGCTGCCCCCAAAGACTGCTTACCTCAGAACCCCCTTCCCCTCACTAGTCTGAGCAGCTGCCCTAACTTCCCGGATGGAGACACACATGACCACCTCCCACCTCTCCGGTTCTGGAATATGTCTCCAGGACCTGCAACCTAGAGGGACGTCCTCCATCAGACCTTCAGCTTGGGGCCAGGGATTTAGTTCAGTGATTCTGACGCTTGCCTCACAAACATAAGGTGCTGAGTTCAATCCCTGCTATCAAGAAACCCCTCCAGGTTTGACTTTGCACCTGGGAGAACTTTGACCTCCTTGTTGGAGGGATAAGATCAGGGTGCAATATAGCCTGGGGAAGGGGATGTTGCATGTGGGTCCCTGGCTGTCCCGGCACCCCAGGAATGCAGCGCAGTGTTCCCTGGACCCAAGCCTGGGTCCGGAGCCCTACATGGCAGGGCCACCTGTCGCCGACCCTGGCCAGCCTTGCTCCAGGACCTAGACCCACTCCTTTGCTCTCCCCAACTGGGGCGCTAACCAGATGGCAGATGCCTTTGGGCAGCCTGGGACTCTGGCTCTCGGTGGGTGTGGGAGCCCTTGGTGTCCAGCTCATCTTGCCTTTTTAAAGCCAGACACGAGAACACGCACTCCAAGTAACACAAGATCACCTGCTTCCCAACACCCATTCGTACAAGCTCAGGTAAACAACTTGGCCTCAGCTGTCTTAAATTTCTCTGCAATACGCAATCAGCCCTGGGCGCAGCCTTTCTCCTTTGTGCGCACAGAGGAAGCCGGTTAGGCCTCAAGTCTCCTCTGGTCTCCAATGGTGCCCCGCAAAGGCGGGTGACTTAGGATGGCAGCCTTCCCTGCCCCGGCCCAGTGCTCATTTTATAAGGGCTGGTAAGTCTAAGGAAGAGATGTGGGGTTTTTCCCCTTTTAAATAAAACATAAACATTTCTTAATTTTCCTTCCAGTTATTTATGAACGAGTCGAAACTCATTCTACCTCCTGCCCCTGAGCCCTCTGCGTGCCCAGGCTCCCCCAGAGCACCCAATTCCGGCCAGGCGGGCTCCAGTGGCCTCGCCATCTCCCACCCCTGGCATGCACCCCCGACGTGGGTTGGACCAGGCTCGCTCTGTTCCCACCAACAAATGTTCATTCTTGCCTCGGGCCTTTGTCCCAATGGCACCCGCTGCCCCAGGCTTTTCCCTTCCTCTTTTCTGGTCTTGGCCTCCCGGTCCCTTTGACGGGCACCAGCCGTGCTCCCCTGTGCTGTGTGCGCCAGGATCGGCACAGCCACTGAGTACGGGCCTCAGTGACCTGGCAGCTTCCTGAAGCTAGTGAGCGGCTTCCAGGGGGGCTGTCCCCCGTGTGAGGACACTCCAGGCTCCAGGACCTGTAGCGGCTTCTCCGTACTGACTTAAGCTTCTCGAGATCTCCTTTCAGCCCTTGAACTCCACCCCAACTCTGTCCCCTGCCTTAGTCATCTGTCCAGTGCCCAGTCCCCATGCCGGCACAGCACCTTGTATCTTTTCCTTGATTTGAAATAAGAATGACAGTCCCACGTCACTTACCAGTGGGGCATCCCTATGCTGAGAATAAGCCATCGGTTGATATTCTCTTTGTGTGAACCCAAAGCCAGCTAGTAGCACCCGAGACACCGTGAAGCTCTGGCAGGTATATATGTGGTATAGTTGGTTGCTCCTCAAGCCACGAGGGACAGAACAATACAGAATTAAACCAGTACAGCACAGTGCATCAAGGCACAGTCACCAAACATGCATGATGCACAACCATACGTGCCACATGGTGTCAGCCCTGGCAGTGCATCGAGTCTGTCTAGCAAGCTGCGTCACTCACCCTTGCATGAACCCCTGAGACTACCAGGTCCCTGGGCAGTGAGGACATTTCTGCTCCGTTTCATTCCTCAGGGACTGCTGCTGGTTGTGTGTCTGTCCCTGACCAGAATGTTAACATTTAGCACACTGAAATCAGAGTTGCAAAAAGGAAAAGTGCTACCTTTGGGGCCCTGTGATGTTCCATGTGGCCTCGGTTTAATGCCAACGGCCCAAGGAAGCCCAAGAGCCCTAGCTCTGCAACGGTCAAACCCCTGTAAGGAGCAGGCATGGTACAGTGCTGAGACCTCAGCAACTTTGCTAACTCCACATAGCTTGGTGTCACGACTGCTTTATTTCAAAAGCCGATTGTGTTGTTGAAGAAGAGGCTGTGCTCCCGGCCCATCCTGGCTATGGTCGGGGACTGCAGCGGGAACTGTCTGGCAGCAGCATATGTTCCTGGGCCTGGGGTTTTCTGAAAACAGAAAACAGGGGCTGATGAGACTGGGACACAAAGCTCGGAACCCCCTGCCCCGGGCTGCTGGCTGTGATGTGGCCTACGACTATGGAACCCCTGGAGGGAATCAAGGCCACACCAGGGGGCCTTCTGGGAGCTGAGGCGGCTCCTGGTTGGGTCACTATGAGGCTAGAAAGACGCTGAGACAAGGGCAGGACCAGCCAGGCTCCACCAGCACCTCGAGGGACACTGTCTCAGCGGGAGCTCTTGGCAGTATCTGTCCCAGGAATGCCATCTGCATTCCTCCAGTGGCGTTGTCCGGCAGCACATGCGTGGAGATACTGGGATTCTAAACCTGGACGTTCTAACCCCGAAGCCCAAACTGGCTGAGAGAGGTGGGGTGCACCTGTCACCCCAGCTACCTGGGAGGCTGAGCCAGAAGAAGGTTCAAGAATGCCAGTCCAGGGCTGGAGGGTTAGCTCAGTGGTTCCGGCGCCTGCCTCGCAAGCACAAGGACCTGAGTTTGATCCCTGGTAACCACATATAATGCTGGGCGTGGAGACACGCCCACCAACAATCAACACCGCATACCACAGTGCCGGACGTGGTGGCTCATGCCTGTAATCCCAGCACTCGGGAGGCAGAGACAGGAGGATTGCTGAGTTCACGGCGCTTGCCTGGGCACCATAGTGAGCTCAGGGCCAGCCTGAACTACAAAGCGAGACCCTGTCTCAAAAAAAAAAAAAAAAAAAAAAAAAGAGTGCCAGTCCAGCCTGGGCCACGCACCAAGAACAATCTCAAAATAAAAATGAAGTGGGCTAGGATATAGTTCAGTACCAAGGCCCTGGGTTCAATCCCCAGTTCTGTATAAACAAATGATAAATATTTAAATATAAATAAAAGGGTGTGTATGGCTCTGAGGTACTTGCCTAGGGTACATAAGGCTCTGGGATCAGTTCCTAGTACTTTGGGTGGGGGCAGGGACGTGGCCTCCCGCACTCTCCTGTGACAAGGCTCAGCCTGGCTCTGCAGACCCAGGGTCACAGTGTTCTCGAGGCATCCACAGTGGTCTTGAAACACAAAGGGATTTTTATCTGTGGCCCGCTGAAGAGACTCCAGTCTTGTGATTAAGGACAAGGCTTTCAAGCTGGGCCCAGCGTTGTCTGCCTGTGATTCCAGCACTGGGGAGCCTGGGGTGGGGGACACTCGAGTCTTCCCGCTTCTGGGGATGCAGATCTCCTGGCCTGGGCTCTGCGCCCTCAGGGCCACAGCATCTGCCCTGAGTTTTCCTCGAGATTTCTAGAAGGTGCTCACTAGTGAACGAATGTTCATAAGCCTGGTATGGGGCCACACACCTCCTCTCCCCACACTCAGGAGGCCGAAGCAGGGGGATCAGCACAAGTTGAGGTTAGCCTCTGCTACCTAGTGAGCTCATAGCAAGACCCTGACTCAAAAATCAAACTATCAAGAAGGACAAGTTTCAGAGTCAGACAGGTCTGAGTTCGAGTCCTAGTCCCACCACTAGTGGACTGTGTGATTTTGGGCCACCAGTCAGAGCAGAGTACTCGCCTGGTGGGAGACTGAGGGGCCCTCTCTGAAACAGACAAGCTTTGCCAGGCTGGCAACTGGCCTTGTACACGTTCATTCCTACCACCACTACTGTGACCCACTGTCATTACCGTGACCGCCTGCCTGCCTCTTCCACCCCCCTGCCTTGGAGAGATGGGGCAAGTGGAAATCATGATTCTGAGAGCGGACAGAGCAGGCAGCCTGTGTAGACAGATGCTGCCCGCAGAAGTTGCTTCAGTGAAGGCTGTTTCCTTCACCAAAAATCAGAGCAGCAGCCAGGAAATCTAATCAAGTCCTGGCCACACGTCAAAGGGAGCAGAGGCCTTCATTAGCACCGTTAATGAGGATGTGGCTGGTCTGCAGAGCACAGAAGAGGAGGCTCTGGCACCAGGCAGACACCCCACCAGAGGCTACCGATTGTGGACCAGTCGCCTTGTGAGCGTCCATCTTGGTTTCACTGTCACCAAGTGGCTCACTTATCCTTAAATGACAAGTTCCTGTAGGTGAAACAGCAGCTCGGACACCAGGCTCCTCCGGTGGATGCTTGTGAATTAACACCACACTTCCTGGTGTCTTCTCAGTGCGCTGGTTGTCTGGTTAGCGTGACCCGGTCTTCTGAGAAGGCGCAGTGTTGTGGGCACCGAGAAATGACTGTCCTGGACTCTGGAGACGCCACTGAGATGTGAGGATCCTCCTGCCTCTTGCTGTCAGACTATCTGCAGTTTTACTGGCTGGGCTCTTCGGTGAGCACTGCTCCAAATAAAGGGCAGCACCCAGCTCTGCAGCCCAGCAGCTCTGGGGCAAAGAATCCAAAGGCCAAGGGAGGTAACAGGCCCCTGACAGTGGCAGCTCGAGCCCTCTTGAGTCCCCTGCCACATCTTGTCTCCCATCCCCTGGGCTCCTGGGGGGACCTTTCTCTTCCAGGCAGAATGTGTCTTTGTGTCTGTCTCCCTGGCCATCTCGACTGAGTCCCCATCAGCTAGTCTTGGTGACTTTCAGGCTAGGCTGCAGGCAGGGAGCAATGAAGCTATTAAAAATTAAAGTGGGTTTTTCACCATGAAATTGGAGACAGGGTCTTGCTTTGTAGTTCAGGCTGGCCCTGAGCTCACACTGTGTAGCCCAGGCAAGCCTCGAACTCAGCAATCCTCCTGTCTCTGCCTCCCGAGTGCTGGGATTACAGGTATAAACCACCATGCCTGGCATGAAAAATATTTTTAAATTGCACCATTGGCAACTCCACCTCATGATTTTGTGATCTTTCTTGGTCTTTCTAGCATCTGAGGCTCTGTGTGCCCCCAGAATCCATTTTCTTTGCATTTGGCTGTGGCTGTGGGCTGATTCCTACCTTTCCAGTCCCAAGGTGGGGGCGGGAATGGTTGCTCACACCCCAGTGGTCCCATTGGGGTCAGTGTTACTATTTCAGCGTCAGCCTTCTGCTGCCCCGGGTTCCCGGAAGCCACACACACAGGCGGTTGGTCCTGGGAGCTGCTTTATGTCCCCTGAAAGCAGCCAGGTCAGAGGCCGGGCAGCTGGTCACCGTCACAGCTGTGCTCACAAGTCAGCCTGGCCTCAGGCCTAGAGTGAGCCAGGCAAGGCCCTCCAGAAGTGGCACCGGACACTCCCACTGCCTCGTTATACACCATGTATGCCAGACATGGAACTGAAATCCCCATCTCACCCCGTCTGCCAAGGAATCCAGGACCCACACTCAAGCCACTCTTAGGGGGTGTCTGTCCTTTAGAATACTTACTGAAATGCTAGGCAAAAGTCGGGGTACCCTGGACTGAAAACAAGAAGTAATAGCCGTTGTTGGAGGAGTTTTCAAATCATACTGACCTGGTCCTGGGCCTTCATGCTATAAGACATTAGAAAAGAAAAAAGAATTAACATCACTAATGTTTGATGTATCTTAAGTCTCTATTTACCTTACACAAATAAATGCAGGAGTCAGTGTGATATGGCAGAAAAATCTCCAGATCTGGGCTGAGGAGACTTCACTAAGGCGTGACCTGGGGAAACGGGCAGAAGGAAGACGCCTGCTTTTCCTGCAAACCATAAAGACCGGAGCCGATGCAGTGACCTGTGAATGTCTCTTGGCCCTGCCTGGTTCCCCAGCACCCATAAACTCCCTCCCCATAGTCAGGCCCCTGCTGACCTCCACACTGTCAGTCCTGACTTGCTGTCCTGAGCTGTTATCTTCAGGAAACACACTCTCTCATACACACGTAACATCTACTATGTGAGTCTGGAAAAGTATTCCCAGCCAATCATGGAAACAAGCACAATGCTAGGAGAGTAATGCAAATGGATGGACAAAAATTTTAAGAAGACAAACACCCCAATCAGAAAGTTGGCAAAAGGTAGTCCACAAAAAGAAAATACAAATGTTCAATGAGCAAACTGGGGGGAAACAGGGCTTTACTGTTATTAATAACCAAATAAATTCTACTGAAAATGAGATTTTTTTTTTTTTAGAACAAGTGTTCCAGAAGATTATCAAAGGTTAAGATAGAAAAAAAAAAATAGAGAAAGAAGAGGGGGAAAGAGGAAAGAAAAGAGGAAGGAATAAAGGAGGGGAAAAGAAAAAGACAGGAAGAAAGGAGAGAAGAAAGGAAGCCAAGGGTTGAAAAGAATCATGGCTGCTACTGTATGGCACTAGCAATTGATCGATATAAAACAGTTTAGAAAAATTTATGCCTCTTGAGAGGAGAAAGAAAGAAAGAGAGGTGATTGGCTAGAGAGCTGCAGGGATCCACGGGGAAGGGCGGGCCCCTAGCATAGATGGGGGGGGGGGCCAAGCACCACATGGCTAATTTTTTTTTTTTTTTTTGAGACAGGGTCTCCCTTTGTTGTAGTTCAGGCTGGTCCTGAGCTCATTATGTAGCCCTGGCAAGCCGCCCGAGAACTCAGCAATCCTCCCGCCTCTGCCTCCCAAGTGCTGGGATTACAGGTGTGAGCCACCACGCCCAGCACTGAGGTATGTGGTATTGATTGCTGGTGGGCGTGAGTCTCCACACCCAGCATTGTATGTGGTTACCGGGATGGAACTCAGGACCTTGCGCTTGCGAGGCAGGCACCGGAACCACTGAGCTAAATCTCCGGCCCACATGGCTAATTCTTGATATGGGGTTAACTTTTCTCTAGTATTCTTCTTCCATTTTTAAACAGCCAATGCTTTCCTCAGGGATGAGACAGGGAAAGATTCAAAACTGACCTTTTCGGCCACACTACACCGGACGTATCTCTAAGACAAGAATTGTGGGAGTGAAAATAGATGGGGAAAAAAAGGGCAGGAGAATGGTCATTATTGGCACACTACAAAGTTTAAAATAATATATAGTTGTTAATCCCCACCGACTATTCTCCTTTTAGGCTTTTAGCCCCCAAGCAAGAACTGAGATTGTGTACAAATACGAAGACATTCACTGTAACATTGTTTCCAAAAGTGAAATGTTGGAGAACAAGCTAAAAGGCAAATCACATATGCCTGGTTAAGTAAATCCGCTCTTCTTTTCAGCTGTCTAACGTTGAGGAATTTTTATAGGCAAAAACACTATTCTCAAATATCAGTAAGTGAAAAATACAAGTTTAAAAATATGTGCGTGAAAAAACCTTGGAATGAATTATCACAGAGTGTGTTCACCGTAGCTTTCTCCAGGTGGCGGCATGTTAAGTAAAAGAATTTTTTTCTGTTCACCTACCTTTTCTAATTTTTCTAGTGAATATG